>JARQZK010005463.1:0-18099 GCA_030704885.1 Cynegetis impunctata | reverse complement strand
TTTTAAACCCAAAAAAAATTCAGTTCCCGAAATTTACTAACCCGCAAAATGACACCCAATTTTATCCATCTAGCCTTCAGTAACCTACTCGGCCGAGTACACTGAATTGTATATAATGAACGCTTATAAAGTACATTTTCCCAATTTCGCGGGCCAAGTGCGAAGTCAGCACCCTGAGGGGAATTGCCCAGTTGCAATGTCAAATAATTCCAGCTTGATAGGAGAGTATTTGTAAGTATCTTGTTTATTTTAGTCAGTAGTGTTTGTTTGTGGTTAGGTTATGTTTGGACTCAAATTAAATTTTTTCTAAGAATATTATTTTTGGATCAAATTAAAAAAAGTTGGATAATACAGACACACACACACACCACCACACATATATCTATATAATATATATATATATATATATATATATAGAACGTCAGAATATGATCCTAATATGAGTATATTAGTATATATATGTATATAATAGTATATATATATTTATATATATATATATATATATTATATATTTATATATATATATATATATATATTTAATTAGATTTATATATATTATTATATATATTATATATATATATTATATATATATATATATATATATTATATATATTACTATATATATATATATATATATATATATATTATCTATATATTATATTGTATATATATATTTATATATATATATATATATATATATATATATATTATAATATATATATATTATATTGATATATTATATATATATATATATAGTATATATAAGTATTATTATATATATATTATTATTATATATATATATATAATATATATATATATATTATATATATATATATATATTTATTATATATATATATTATACCATACTATATATATATATATTATATATATTATATATTATATATATATATAGTATAATAATATATATTATTGATATTATTATATATATATATATAATATTATATATTAATATAATATATATATATTAATATAGTTATATTAGTATTAGCTATATTATATGAATATATATATAGTATATATTAATATTATATATATATATATTATATTTATAATATATATTGAATATATATTATATTCTATATATATTATATTATTATATTAGTTATATTATATTAATTATAATAATAATACTCTATTATAATATATACTTATAATATACTACTACCTTCTCCCAAATCATATATTATAATTAATATATATATAACTATATATATATTTCTTATATATTTATATTATGTATATATATATATATATATATATATATATATATAGTATATATCTATTATTATATACTATATATATATATTATATATATATATATATAGTATTATATATATAATTATAATATATTATATATATATATACTATTATTTATATATATATTATAATTATACTATAACGTGTGGTCGCATTGTAAGATGATTTAACCCCCATATTTCAGTTATTCAAAGGAATATAGATTTCAATTTTCTCAGAGTCATAAACGGTGGTGGGACATATTTTTTAAGATACTTAACTGAATTCTGAATTTTAAACTAGGCCTACTACGAATTCACAAATAGGGCCGATTCTCAATATTTTGTTTCGCGTATCGCGTATCGAAAAAAGTTATGGAAAAAAGTTGTTCAGAAAATTTTTTCAATCCCATATACCAATTTTCATTGGAAAATTCGCATTTTTAAATGTTTCAATATTTTGGTATCCCAAAATTATTTCGAGTTTTCTTTTTTCAATTTTATAGTTTGTGTGCCATGGAAAATAATAAAATTAAAAGAGGTGTTAAATACTAGTTAGTTTGAAGTATTGCGTTAAGTTTTATTTAGTGAATTAGTGATCAGAATATCAAAATGCCATGAACTTTACGTTAAAAAATTGAAATAATTCGGTTGTTCTGGCTGATAATTCTCGTAGCAGCAGACAAGTTGCTGCAGAGTTTAGCCTTGAGAAACCCCGAACGTTGCTTTTGTTACTTCATGGAAAAGAAGCCGCGTGTAAATACTCTTATCAATGAAACTCTGGCAGTGTTGTTGGAAATGTATCAGAATGGTCAACAACCTGTGTCGAATTACACCCGCATCTTTAGGATAACAATATATATATATAGTATATATATATATATATATATATATATATATTTATATATATATATATATATATATATATATATATATATTTATATTATAATTATATATATATAATATACTATATATATATATTATGATATATATATATATATGCGGCAAATCGAGCAAATCCATGCATTAGCCTCCGAGATTTATCATCTCAACTTAATATTGGCAAGGATAAAATTAGAAGATGCTTCATACGTCACAAAATTAAGCCGTATAAACCTAAGTTCTTGCATTCATTGAAAGAAGGCGATAATAATAAAATAATTATTATAAAATAAAATTCTCATTCCTTTTTTGTTAATTATTTTATTGAAATATTTGAATACATAACACTATTAAATTATCAAGTAGTCAAGTTCTTAGTTTCCATAGCGTACTAGTTATAAAATTGAGAAATAAACTCAATGATTTTGAATTATAACCAAAATATTGAAAAAATTGAAAATGCGAATTTAGTCATGAAAATTGGTGTACGAGCCTAAAAAAATTTTCTGAAAAACTTTTTCTCATAACTTTTTTCCATATCTCTAACGCGAAACAAAATATTGAGAATTGGTCCTATATGTCAATTCGTAGGTGATGTTAATATCTTAGATCTTAGAAAATACGACAACACTCCTTGTACAACAAAATTTTAGATGGGTTTCTATCAAGATATTAACATCACCTATGGAGAGGTTGTAGTTGAGAACCTCTAGTCGTGGGCAAACATTAACAACAGGGTGACAAAGGCTAACTGCAGACGGAACTTTCTACTGAGATGCCGAGCAACAGGCGTCATTCCAAGACACACCACACAGAACATCAAATGCATCCACAACCTGGCTGGAGAGAACTCGGAGGACAGCAGAAGAGCACTAACACTAAATAACAAATTAAAAAGAATGACCAACATGGGCTAAGCAACGAAATACTATAGGATTCATAGGAAAGAAGAAGAACTCTTTCTGTGGCCCTTCCATGATTCCTTTTGAATTTTTTAACAGGGCGACGATGACAGATGATCAGCTGATTTCCTTCCACGCCGGCTTTAACATAATGGAGTTTTATAGGATTTTATTTAACGTGTTGTAACTAAATCAATTTTAAGTAATTTAAGTTATTGATTTGTGTTGATGTCAATTTTAATGATGTGCACATTCACTTACCTCCTTTATGATAAGTAGATGTCTGTTTGGATTTTTGCCTTCTTCACACAACTAGTCAAAGTAAGTAGTCTTGGGGCAACAGGTGGCTTCACCGCCTGACCGCCATTTAACTCTTTTCTTGACTTAATTTAGTAAGTTTTTGTCTCACACAGTGTTTTTTTTTTAGCATCCTGATGAAGGACCTAACAAGGACCGAAATATATTGATGTAAATGACCAATGGTTGTTTGATTCAAGTAGCCCTTTATGCTGAGTACCCAACCAACATAGTAACAACAAACGAAATCCCTTGCTACGTGGTAAAGTTTGACCAAATCTCCCAAACCGGAGAGTTCAAACCATAAGCCACAAATGTGTGATTGTCTTCCGTAGCAGGGGATTTCGTTTGTTGTTGCTATTTTCATCTCCAAGTTTTCAATCCAATGCTTGGCTACGCCGTTCTGATGAGGACCAAAGAGTCCGAAACACGTGTCAACGGCTGCTTTCATATAAGCGGTCTATACCGATAGTTCTGCTCTACTTGTTTAATATTTCCCCGCGACTAATTTCTTTGTTCTTGTTTATTTACTCGGTCTGAGATCTCGCGGATGGCATTAATCGCCTCCGTGGTAAAGTTTGACCAAATCTCCCAAATCGGAGAGTTCAAACAATAAGCCACAAATGTGTGATTGTCTTCCGTAGCAGGGGAATTCGTTTGTTGTTGCTATTTTCATCTCCAAGTTTTCCATCCAATGCTTGGCAACGCCGTTGTGATGAGGACCACAGAGTCCGAAATACGTGTCAACAACTGCTTTCATATAAGCGGGCTATACCGATAATTCTGCTCTACTTATATAGATATATATATATATATATATATATATATATATATATATATATATATATATATATATTATATATATATAAATATATATATATATATATATATATATATATATATATATATATATATATATATATATATATATATATATATATATATATATATATATATATATATATATATATATATAATTTAACCTTTAAAATAAAATACACTTGGCTTAAGTTTCACTATATAAAAAATTATTAGATACTGTATTTAGCAGTAAAGGATAGTCGACATGTTTCGAGTTATGAACTCATTATCAAGACTGACTACAGGAGAGTATTACATATCTTGTTTCAAAAAACAGACAATAGCAAAGGTGATACCTGAAAATCAATTGTTACAGTTATGGGCGGAATTTATTTCGAGAATTACAAGAAGGTCAAGGCGCTTTCCTTTATTACCTGAATGCAACAAATGGGATTTGTTAAAATCCAGGAATTTATTAAATTTTATACAATGTTCGGAGAAGCCAGTGGTATTTTTATTTTGTAAAATTGACTTTTTATGTTCATCAACACGAATGTTTATATTCCTTCCTGTTTGTCCAATATAGAAAGCAGGACATTCGTCGCAAAATATTTTGTAAACATCACTGTTTTCTCCGATGTTACATTTTTCTTTATTATTCACTAAGAATGACTTCAAGTTTCTTTTATTTGTACAAATTGTTTTAACGTTATTTTTCGATAGTCTGTTACAAATTTTGCTACTCAAATTCGGCACATTAACTCGCCGTGAATGTGAAAAAACATAAATGAATATGTTATAAGTATCAAGTTAATTGGGGATAATATATACCCTCATTTTAGTTCGCTTTACCAGAAAAAATTAAAGAAAATCTACTATAGGGTTATATAATTTCAGCAAATCTCAATGAAATATATTACGATTATTTTGGACATCCTTGAAAGACCGATTGCAATAATAATATGAATAAATTAGGAAACAATAGCTACATATTTTTTCATCATTTGTGATAACCTCGTTTCCAGAGCATATTATAAAGAAATTGTCGGTCATGTTGACTGAAAAAAAGACGAATTAGAGATGTTCAGTTGAAGGTATGAAAGTATAAACTAATAGTTTAATCAAATTGAATGGCAGGGTAGATTAAATATCAAAGCATGTTTAAGCCATAAAACCTTGTTCGTATTTTATATTATTGACCAAATTATTGTTATAATATAAGCAAGGGTTCAAGTGAAATATAATTGTTGCCTGTAAGGTTTACATAAATGAAAAATTTGTATTAACATCTATTCACAACAGATTGAAGGTTAATCTCTTATCTTAAGTTATGATTATGAGGCGGACGAGCACAGCACATGAGGACGAGAAAGTTCAGATTCGATTCAGAGCACTCCGCATTCAGTACTGTCGCCATCTATGAACAATAACTTGCTGCAATCAATAATTTGAACAGTATTCTACATGGCTTCAAATAAATGGAATTATTCATGATAATACTAGTTATCAGAGCTAGCAAGGCTAATGTGAATTACATAGTCTGTATCTGTACTATTCTTTTAGGAATTCCAGAATTATTTGTGGAAACAACTTAATTCATTTTAAATTTAATATTAATAATAATAAGACCTTAATCACTCAGCTATTTAATTTTATTCGATATTACAGAATTATTTCGTAAAAACAGACGATACAGGCATGTGAAAACAATTTAAATACTAGCTGTCTGACATAAAATATGATACTTTAAGGGTAGGTAATTAATTATTGCTTCACTTTGTTTGCATATTCAATATAAATTTAATTGGGGAAGGTCATCCGTTCACCAATTACTATTCATTATCTGTAGAATAGTGGCGTAACAATAGAGTGGGCCCAGGCGAAAGGGTTATCACAGTAATATAACAAAATTTGGCATAAGCAAGTTAAAGAAAAAATGTAAAAAATATCACGCAGACAGTTTGAGAACGTTTACGATAGATAATAAAATTCTCGTCACTTTTAAATGCAGCGGTGTAGCGTGTAGCTGGAAGAATTGAAGTTTTCTAGTCTAGTTCATATGTCCGGCGCAAGACTTTAGTTGTTACGCGGGCTCTCGGGAAATCGCCGCTTTAGTTCCCCAAAGCACTTAAATATAAAGCCATCTATCTTTCAAATGCCTCAAATAGTTATTTTTGTATTAAGTGTGCGAAATCAGTGTTTTTTTAATGGCACATAAGAATGTAAATTTTGAGCCGAGATCGTCAGATCGAGGCTAAAAAGTCATTCGAATGCGCCATGAAATACTGATTTCGCTCACGAAATACAAAAAATATTTTTTGTATAACTGGAAAAAAAGTATTTAAATTATAAGTATTCATTAAAACTCATTTTATTTTAAAAATTAAAATCCATGCAGTCAAGTAGGTATGTTTATCAATATATTCTATGTAACCAAGGTACAACATGTAATTTATTTAACAAGCGTCAAATTAAATATTTTGTAAATTATTTCGCGTATTTCACAAATTCTACGATGTATTATACTAATATTGCCAGTGATAGTGATACACCACAAGTTACTTGGAGGACAGTTTGAATAACAAAATTGATATTTCTAATAAAATTTTAAACTGTCAACCATCCACTTCCAACGTAGACATATCTACTAATAATCCCTGCATTTCTGATGAGAACAAGACAATTTCTGGCAACCAACTTTCATCGTCCTCAGGAATAAATATTGGAAATAATTGTTCAAATTTTACTAATAATTATTATTGCAATAAATAATTTTGTTATTCTTCTTAATTTTCATTGAATGCATTATTTCTATATTCTATGGTCTTTTTTTCACGGTGAAAAAATATCTTTTTTTCACTAGTTAAAAAATGGAAATTTTTGCGTATCCATAGCGATTCGTGAATGTAGTCTTTTTTTAACAGTTATACAAAAACGTTATTTTGTTGAAATTTGCGAGGATAAACATCTCCAAGATTATGAAAGCTTGTTTGAAGTGAACATATTCTATCGTGCATTAGACATAATCATTTACCAATTGAGATCGCGATTCCTTGGAATTAAAGAAATTGTTTCCAATTTCAGAATTTCAAAATTTAAATGATACCGATTTATTGGAGAAGGTTTCATTATTTGTCGAATCATATAAAAAACACATGCGTTTCTGTCTCATTGACAAGGAAATTCTCAGGTTTTGATCTTTTTTTAAACACGAAATAGAAAGGCCATCTTATATAGAAGAACTTGCTCATTTATTATCATGAAGAATCATTTTTTTTTCAATCTTTCCTGAAGTGTGCCTGCATTTTTGTTAGGTTCAACTATTCCTGTGACTACGGGTATCCATTGAAAATTCCAAAGTCTGAAATTTGAACTTTGATGATGTTATTAACACTTTTTCTGAACAGAAAGCCCGAAAAAAAGAATTTTAATAATACATATTTTGTACGAAAATAAGAATTGATATTTCACTCCAGTACGCTCTTTAAATTAAAAGTTACCAGAAAATCAACTAACTATAATAACGTTTTATGTATCTACTTTCGTATCGATTTATTATAAAATGAAAAAACGTTTGACGTTAGTTAAGTTAGTCGGAGAGGACCACTTCCGATTATTTTGCCACTGGCCTCGAACTATGTAGTTACGCCACTGCTACAGACACATTTTTTGTCCATTTTCCCAGTATAATTCCATTGAGTAGATTTCAAGTTCCACCGTATCTTTCAACAATCTGAACTGAAGACAGATAATTTGTTTGTTATTACTTTCGTGAGTTCGGACCTATCGTTCTAATATGTTAATAATATGTTCCTTAATTTTTATTGTAACTTAGTTGAAGGAATATTGTTTTGGATGTTCAATAGATTGTTGAAGGTGGCCTGCCTCACTTTCACTCTCAATAGTGTTGTTTTTGGGGACAAATAAATTTATTACTGGTTTCTCAACTTTATTCAGTTATCCTCCTCAGTTATAAATTTTTGGTACCGTGAGTATTCACTGTTATTTTCAATATATAAATTCAATATTATGTCCTGCAATCTTTACAAATAATTTAAAAATAAGATTTTGTGAGATAGATTAGCGCAGTTTCAATTTATAAGTTTGAAACTATATTCTTTACGTCTCGTCTCCTTCAAATATAAAATAGTTTATTATTATGTTATGGTGCGATATTGATGGAGAGTTTATACATTGTTTCCAGGGAAAATAGTTTCTGAATTGAATAGTGTGATGTGAAACCATTATCAGCTATAATATCCTAAGAGAATTGATAATTTGCAATAATTTTGTCATTTATTTTCCAAAGCATTTTGTTTGGTAACAATGATGCCGAAGGCGGAGGGTTGATACCTAAAAGCAACATGCTTGAATATAAATTTTGGAAATATTTAAAAATTAATTATTTCTTGAATTCTTGATACCGGCATTTTCGAAAATTGTCAAATTGACAAGTTTATTTAATCACAGAAAATATTTTTAAATTACTCTGGAAGTACTAAGACATGAATGAAAATTACCCAATGGTAATTGATTTCTAATTGGCCATTTTACAGTTTTAATAGGTTTAAAATATATATTTTGTCAAAATAGATATATCTAAAACAATTATTTCTGAATGCGAAAAATTGGCTATTTCAGCTCTTCATAGTTGTTTCAATTTTTTATTTTCCAATTTTCTCACACATTTCCATTGAATATTTTTTACCTATATTCCTATCCATGTATTCAACAAACTTGAAGACGCCGTAGGATTTTTATTAATTTCCTACTTTTATTCACACCATTGTATTCTGAGTGATGAGACGATAACTTGAAACAATGCATATAATTTGTTCCATTTTAATCAAACTTAAACGAAGCAAAACTATTTCAATAAAGTGATGAAAAATGTTTTAACTAATTCATATATTTTATTTCAAGTCGAATTGACTAACCAAACCGAATTCGGTAGAATATATTAAGTTGAAAATGTAGACTTTATATTCCATTTTCCTTATTTCATTACGTACGAATCCTAAACGCTCTATGAACTCAATTTATTAGTAATTATGTTCATCATTATAATCATGTGGCAGTAGACCTTGCTTTTTGTGTGTTTGTTTCATCATACCAATGTGAAAATATTTTTGCAATTTTAATTGGCTATATGAATATTCTTATGACGATTATCTTCAAAATTGAAGTTTTTATTTTAGAATAATAATTAACCACTTGATTAATTCGAATCCATTCAATTGGAAACTTCTGTACTATAAATACTGTTGGTCACAGTTTGCTAAATACAATACATTATACTTAAAATGAAGAATTTTATTAGAAAAAAATAGCCCTTTAATAAATATTTGAATTTTTTTACAATTTAGTACCTACTGTCGAGTTATTAAAGGTAACACATACATTTTTAAATTTGTTAGGATATGACATTATAAAGAAAATTCACTAAGTATTTGAAACTTTATCGGTAATCTGGCTCAATACTCACATTTTCATTCGTATTTCCACTTCTCTGGAGTACGATTATCCTAGTAGATACTAACTTTCACATATTATATCCTGCTTCAAATCTAATAGGTAGTATGATCCGTACTTGTGAAACTGCACAGAGTTTATTCTTGGTTACTTGTTCTACATTATTAACATACATAGTGAGTAAGATTCAGAAAAAAGTTGGCTATAATAATAATAACTTTTAATAGTGAAAGAAGTATTATTTTGATAATGAATTGAAATTATTCGATATGTATTTTTATTGATTTTTTTTGCGCCCCGATTTTGTTGTTATAATAATTTATTCAAAATTTAATACTACCGTCTTGAAGCATTGTCAATTAGGTACGTCGTCTAATTACTAAAAGTTCTGAACTATTCAAATTGTCAATCTACTTTTATGACCTTTAATACGTTTACTCCGCCTCTTCTTGATTTTAAACTTATTTTATGAAGCTAGTTTTACAATAAGCTAATTAACATGCAAAGAAACTAAACTCTGAGTTTAACGATTTTCACATATAACAAAATAACAACAGTTGCACAACGCGTTTCTCTGATACTACAGCTTCTTCAGGTGCGAATTTCAAACTAAAACTAAAATATCTAATACAAGGTTTGCAAGTACAATTATAAATTTTGGAAATCCATTCTGGGAATCTAAAAACAAACTACTTTTATTTATTGAAAAGTTTAAGGAGGAGGGATTTGTTTACATCCAATTGGTTGTTAAGTAAATTCTGGGAATTTTTAATTTCTGAAGTTTCTATAAGATTTAATTTTCAATCTTTTGTTCGGAGATGTAGAATTTCTAAATCCGAATTGAAATCGTGTTTCTCTTTTATTAAATGCCAAGAATATATTGAATCTTCATTATGATTTATGTAACTTCCTATGTTCAGTAATCTTTTTTTTGAAATTTCTCTGTCTATATTCTATCGCAGTTTCCACATTTAAGTCTATAAACTCCCGATTTACTAAGCTCATCTATTTTTGACTTGTTTTTTATGTATTTTCCTAGACTATTTCTTGTTCTGAATGCTAAATTGAAATCTAGATTTAAAAAAAAGTAATGTAATTTGTTGGAAGCTTTGCCGTAATAAGTTCAAATATTATATTTAATTCCTTCTGGTTTGATCAATGGGATTACTTGTGAAAATGCCATTTCATGATTTTTCTTCCTTATTATTTTGTCTATTATATTTGGATAATACCTTCTATTGACTGCTATCTGTTTGATTATATTAAGTTCTTTTTGGTAATTTTTTGAGAAAGTGATATATTGAAGAGGCGCTCCTGCTTAACCTTTCCAATGAATAAAGGTAGTCTGAAATTCGCTCCTGAAGAAGCTGCGAAATGCGTTGTGCAACTGTTGTTATTTTATTATATGTGAAAATCGGTAAACTCAGAATTACGTTTCTCAAACATGTTAACAATTGATTTTCATCGAGTAACGGTGTCATCAATTCAAATATTAATGAGCCAATTCTTTTATTTTAAAACTCAATTTATTAAAAATCAAATCATTAAAAATATACAAGTTGACCATGGTCGATTTAATATACTACATAAATTATCAAACAAGTTTTCAAGGAATCGACACTAAGTATACATTTACAATTCAACGGTGAATTATTGAAAACGTCAAGCACCCCGACTCAAAATTTGCATACAGCTGTTTCGATCTTATTAGATCTCATCAGTGCAGCTTATTTGACTCGGAGTGAATTAACAAATTTATAATTGTTCCCCGATACGGACTACTATCTGGATAAAAATCCAAAGCACCCTCCACCAAAGATATTGGAAACCAACAGTTCACCACTCAGATCGAAAATGCATAACTTCCTGACATGAAATGTCTACTTTACAACTGTGGCATAAATGTGATTTCAAAGCATGCTAACATAGCGTTTTTAAAAACTCTGGACATACGAATCAAATAAGCTACACTGATACCTAATAAGATCGAAACAGCTGTATGTTTGGATTTTGAATGTAGATTTCGCTGTTCACTTTTTCAATTCATTATTAATATGTTACACAATCGATAGGCTTTAGAAATACTTCATAATAGTGTTAAATCGGAAAACACTAGCATTTAACTGGAATATGGTATTGAAAATTTATGAAATTATGTAGCCTCTAATTTCGATAATTAATTGTGGGTAATTGATATATTCTGTACAATTTGATTACTGATAATCGATTTGTTTGTCAGATACGCAATGTTATCAATGGAAAATATTTTAAAGTTCCTGAAAAAATTTGAACCAAATATCAGATCAAGCTTGGGAATAAAGTATCCTACCAACAGAGATCATCCGTTGCACAGTGGTGACATTTGGCTTGATGGAAAAAGAGCAGACGAAGGAGCTGATGGTTTGTGGAGGATTCATGATGATCTATATGATCTGAACGATTTTATCACTTCTCATCCTGGGGGTAGTGAATGGATACGAATGACAAAGGTACAATTTATATCCATTGATTATTAAAATACAAATATTGAGCAATTTAAATTTTTTGTTGAAGATCAAATCTTTTATAATTATTTGTTTTCTCCGAGGAACAAAACCAGTCTGAAAAGCTTCGCTAGACTAGCTATAAAGTTTATCGTTCACATATCGAAGATAGTGGCTTCGAATCCCACCTGGATCTTTGGTGTTGTCTATGTACTATTAGGGTGACAACGCACGAGCCGCCAACCGCCGCGGTTGGCGGTCGAGCGGTAGCGCAGTCGAGCGCGGATTGCTCTTGCGGAGGCCGTCGCGGTTTGATGATCGATAGTCGTCATGAAAGTGTCCGCGGTAGTAGCTGTAGCCATTTGGCAAATTTATATTCTATCTAAAAAACGAAACAAACGTCGTTGCAAAGCAAGATATTGGGTTCACCCTCTGCTTCAACAAAGAAGTATAAAAGGAGCATTCGTAATTTTCTATAGAGAATTGAGAAGCTTCGAAGATACATTTTTCAATTTTACCAGAATATCAACGTTGTCTTTCGGTAAATTACTGAACAAAATTGAAAAGGAAATTACCGAAGTGACTAAAAATATCAAATTTACTACAAATGTTAAATTGATAATGAAGGGAAACCTCGTGAAATTGCGGTCTCGTGCGTGGTCTATCATTCAAGTCTGTACAAATCGACAACCGCAAGACCGCGCGGTTGGCGCGTCCGCCGCGTCCGATGTCGACTACCGCCCAACCGCGCGGTTGCCAGTGCGTTGTCTAGCATATATTCCTGTACAAATTAAGCAACGCCCGCCCGCCAACCGCCGCGGTTGGCGGTTGCGCGGTTGTTAATTTGTACAGGAATATAAATGGTAGACAACGCACTGGCAGCCGCGTAACCGCGCGGTTGGACGGTAGCGGACATCGGGCGCGACAAACACGGCAACCGCTCAGTCTTGCGGTTGTCGATTTGTACAGACATGAATGACATGCCATCCACGAGACCGCAATTTCGCGCGGTTTGTGGCCGTTCAAGTATTATGTAAGCACTGTAGGGGGTTTTCGCTTTGCTTATTCTTGATGACATAGGAGTTGGGGGGTCGAGATGATGAATACGTCAGGAGGAGTTATTTTTTTCTACACATTGGCAAACCACAAATTGTCTATGCTTGAAAACCAAACACATATTGCCGGCCGTGCGAACAATATATAAGAGCGTGAAAGCCAATACTAGCTTTAAATTATAAAATGTAGTAACAATGAATGCTGTCATCCAAGGAGTAGCTTATTTATATTACTAGACAACAGGATTTTCCACCACCTGTACCCAGGTGAAACAAACAGTTGATGACTTGGTTTTGGATGATGGAGAGCAATTTCTGCTCGAATACTGATATGAAAGTTAGGGCCTATAAGAGTGGCTGCTCATCGTATTAATGAACTGATGTGCATTATTCAAAATTTAGAGCACCAAGATGTTGTATGGCTTGATGAGAACGATGTAGACATTCCAAAATCAGATAAAAGTGAGCAGATAAACAAGATTGAGCAGCAAACATCCCATGTCATCGAAAACTTAGAATCATGAATTCGGGTGTCACGGACTGAAGACTTTTAATTGGAATTAATATGTATACCAAAAATTCGAAAGAAGTTTGTTTTATTCGTAATAGTACTTAATAAGATTATATTATTTGTACCTTAGTCTATGTTAAATACTGTATCAATAAAGTTTGTTTAAATGAATATTATGTGGGTTTAAGTCCTTTATCTTAAGCCTATTTTATAACTGCTGCTTATGAATGAGAAAAAAAAATAGAATACACTAAAAGAAAATGCATATAGGTACCAATGTTAACGTAAGCATGGAAGGGGGTAAGAGCTTAACTTACTTTTGCTGACAAGGGGGAGGAAGGGTGAATAATTGTAATAAATCTGCTTACGTAATACTTCAACGACCCCTTTCCCTTGATTATTAATTTAACATTTGTTGTAAATTTAATATTTTTAATCACTCCGGTAATATCCTTTTCAATTTTGTTCAGTAATTTACCAAAAGACGACGTTGACATTCTGGTATAATTGAAAAATTTATTCAAAGCTCCTCAATTCTCTATCGAAAATTTCGACTTTACTACTTCTTTGTTGAAGCAGGGGGTGAACCCAATATTTTGCTTTGCAACTACGTTTGTTTAGTTTTTTCGATAGAATATACATTTGCCAAATGGCTACAGCTACTACCGCGGACACTTTTATGACGACTAGCGATCCACAAACCGCAACGGCCTCCGCAGGAGCAATTCGCGCTACCGCTCGACCGCCAACCGCCAGGGGAATAAAAATATTAAATTTACTACAAATGTTAAATTAATAATGAAGGGAAATCGCGCGAAACTGCGGTCTCGTGGGTGGTCTGTCATTCAAGTCTTTACAAATCGTAAACCGCAAGACTGCGCGGTTGCCGTATTCGCCGCGCATGATATTGCCGCCCAACCGCGCAGTTAAGGGGCTAACAGCGCGTTGTCTACCATATATTCCTGTACAAATTAGCAACCGTGCAACCGCCAACCGCTGCGGTTGTCGGCTCGTACGTTTTCCTACTTAGGGTGGTTCAAAAATTTAAACTGATTCAAGCCCATTGGCCATTCAGAACCGGCGTCAAACTGCAAGCCCCCTGTGAGATAAAAAAGATGGTAGCGGACCTCCATCACTAAGGACGTATTTTCCTCTCTTTTTCTTTTTTTTTATATGAAAATTCTTTATCCAGTTGTCAATTAGGAGGGAGTATGAAGATGAACAAAACAAATTAGTTGCCGTTGAGAAAGATATTTGAAACCACAAAAAAAACACTTTTCTACTATCAACTCATTCCACGTACGAAATTTCAACACTACTGAATTCAGATGAGCTGTAGAGGTGTGCAAAACCACGAGAAAACCTTCTGTATAAAAATGACGTCGGTTAGAAAAAAACTTCTCTGATATCAACTCAATACATGTACAAATTTTCAACTCTCTAAATGAATTTATTTTAAAGGTGCCAACTTTTTGACGGAATTTATCCTAATTTTGAAAGTTTCGTATTGCATCAACAAACACTCTAGAATAGAGATTTGGTCTGATACGTCAATTTTGTTTTGAGCAAAGGCACATTTTGACATACGACCCATATTTGTGACGTAATCGTTATTGGAGATATGACCTCATCGACATGTTTTTCAAACGGCGACACCCAATTACGACCAAGCCAATCGAAAGATAGTATTATTCTACGTAAATATCGTCAAAAATATGATTACATTAGAGTATATAGGTTGGTTAAAAAAAATGAAAAATTATTATTTTTAATTTCACTAAATTTAGTGATAGCAATTGAAGTAAATATTGCAATTGTGCACCGTTGACTACCTGATAGTAACTAAGATGATTAATAAATTCTTGTTGAATATGGTTTATAACTTCAGGAGGTATACGATGTATCTCCTGACGATTTCTTGCTTTTAATTCTTCTAAATTCACCGGTCTAGTAACGTATACTTTGCTTTTTAAATACCTTCACAAAAAGTAATCTATAGGGGTGTAATCTGGCCACTCAATCGGCCCTTGTGTCCAAATCCGATCATGCAAAGAATTTCAATTCGTTCTTTTTCAGTTAATTTCACCATTTCTTTATAAAATGACAAAGTCACTAACCAATAACCAGTTCAAACACACTGCTTTTGTCGAACAAAATATGATAAATCGAAAAGAAATATCAAGTACATGAAAAGGTACGATTCCAAGTTTTCATCTGACAGTAATAAAAAAATTCTCGGTCGCTAAGGCAACTGTCACAACCATAATTTTTGACAATGTGTACGTAGAATGACACGCTCTTTCAACTGGTATGGTCGAAATAGGGTGTCACCATAAAGTTGCCTTTGTTTAAAACAAAATCGACGTGCCAGAGGATTTTTTTCGAAAAACCCTCAATTTCAGAAATAATGAATTTATTCGTTACTTGTCGATATACCTATATATATAATATATATGTATATATATATATATATATATATATATATATATATAATATATATATATATATATATATATATATATATATATTGTGAATAATATTCACTATATTTTGTTTATATGACAATTGTTTCGCTAAACATACCTAGTGGCTTCTTCAGATGTATATTACATACTAACTTTTACTACAAGAATATTGAAAGATGAAGGAAGGAAATATAGAATGTACAATAAGAATGGGGAAAAACCTAAACGTAATCTCTAAGCAGATAGATGGTACAAACTGTTAATGACATGGAAAAAACACAACAAGTACCTACAAATATTCAATATTACATTTAGAAAAGATTTAACAACAGTGAATTATTCATATATAATTGGTCATTTAACAAATTATTATATTGTTTCATACTTTCGAGAACTTCTAATAAATTGTGTTTATAGCTTTTCTTTTCTATATGTAATATTTCAAATTCACTATTGAAAATTTGATTATGTTCCAGGAGATGTGATGCATAAGTAGAATCTATTTTTTCCTAGTCGTAATTTCTTTTATGGCGAAACAATTGTCATGTTAACAAAATATAGTGAAAATCGAAAACTGTGATGTTTTATTGAAAATATTATAATGGATTTTCATCAAGTATCGGCCCAAATATATATAATATATATATCTATATTTAAAATATATTTTTATAATTTACTGATTGATTTACGAACGTGAATTTTCTTCATCAATTATTTTTTTAGGGTATTCGTTCAATTTTGATGGTTATTAAGAAATATGTTATGACTTTGTCAACCTTTCGCAATTATTCAATTGCTCCATCAGGACTTCGAAAAATTAAATGAAAAAATAAAACATGTTGAACTTATATATATATATATATATCATATTTTAATAATATATATATTTAATATTATTATAATTATTTATTCGAATTATTGAAAGTTTTGAATAAAGCCACGAATGTCGTGGCGAAACGTAAACTTTTTAATAAAATCGAGTTTTTTAAGATTACAAGCCTGTTATTGCTAATAATTATCAAGAGATTTATATATATATATATATATATATATATATATATATATATATATATATATATATATATATATATATATATATATAATATATATATATATATATATATATATATATAAATCTAAAACGGATATAAAAACCTCTGCTGCTCAATATTGAAGTTAATAGATAGATATAAAAACAAATTTCGTGAAAGATGAAAATGATCTGTTGATGAAATCAAAATGTAAAAATTTACCTATTGTATATTCAAAAATAAAAACCTAATTTAGTTGGCGGGCTGCTTTGAATTATGGGTAGTAACTCCTTCAGCCAGATCATTTGGCTATTTGGCATGTAAAAATGCATTGAAAATGGGTGCAACCAGATAATTAATGGTAGAAAGGTGGGATACACTGGACGCGCTTTATATACTTGTGGTAAGACCGGCTTATTTTTCTACCAAGCCAGTTAGTCGAGTATTTAGGTGTGCTGGCTAGTATTTGGGAGGTCCCGGATTTGAACCCCGGGTTCAACTGGTCTGCCATAAGTTTTTTTCAGTTGTTTCCTCATGGCGTAAAGTGAGTCACTGCTTGAATACTTAAAAGGCGAGTGCTTGGCCAGTATTATCCGCTGAACCTTACCCACACTTCCCATCTTCCATAAATATCCTTTCTCACCCATCTTTAACGCACTTGCATATGCAAGTGTATCATCTGATCTGGATTAAGGAGTTCATCCCCATAACTCGAGCTGTCTGCCTCACTGTCACATACGTCAGCGAGGAATGAAGCACGTGGTCTTACTTTTTGTTACCTTTTTTCGGCTTCTTTCGCCATTTCCTGATTGGTCTCTCATATAGTAAGGTCAAGGCAACAGATAGAAAATTTTCCAGGAAATAAAACAGCAGCAGAACTCATCAAGTTCATTAGGGTATCCGCACAATGCGCCTGGATGGTAGATGGTAGCCTAGCTGGTCGC
>JARQZK010005462.1:12500-18153 GCA_030704885.1 Cynegetis impunctata | reverse complement strand
AAGTGAACTGTGTGTTGTTTATATGACAATGAAATTTTGGGGCACAATGAAAATCATGTGAGGACTATTAAATATCTTTTTGATAATGATTTGAATCAAGAATTACCCCAAGTTTATAAACTCTTATGTCTAATTGTTTCTATCCCGGTGACATCGGCTTCCGTAGAGCGCTCGTTTTCCACTCTTAAGAGAATTAAAACTTATTTACGAAATTCAATGAGCCAGGATCGTTTGGAAAATATTAGTTTGTTGTCTATTGAAAAGGAATTGGTAAAATTTTGGCGGAAGACAAAAAATTTTATGAGGATATTATAGATCATTTTGCTAACGTTAAAGATCGCAGAATCCCGCTAATCTTCAAAAATATATAATAACTTTTTATTTGCTCTCACCAGCTGTTATAAAATTCGTTAAGTAGGTAGGTAGGTACCTATTATGTAAAAGAAAAAATTTGATAAATAGATGAATTGATTAATTGGCTGAGAAGAGTTTTTGTGAATATTGTAAATAGGAGTTGTAGGTCTCAAGGTAGACACTCGAAAGTGAAAACAAATTAATAGCTTAGGGTGCTTGTTTTACTTTGATTTTCTTTAAATTATATTGACCTTGAAATCCTAAAAATTTTCGGCTTATGGTGTATTTTTAACACCTCTGTAGCCTCCGTCAGAAACCAAAACCTCACGAGCCGCACTGATAATATATATGTATATTATATATATATATATATATATATATATATATATATATATATATATATATATATATATATATATATATATATATGAAATTGAGTTTTTGGTGCCAAGCATCACAAAAAGTCATGAAACGAAAACTATCTTGGTCCCAGGTCCAACTTTGCTAATGGCACGCATTTTAATAAGCAGGTTTTCAAAGTGCAAATCTGTTAATAATCATCATATGAAATTCTTTTTTGAAAATTGAAATTGATGTAAATATTACAGAAAATAATGTGTAATATGATTGCGATGGAAGTAACCTTAATTCAACTCAAAATGTCAACTAATCCCGTATGGCGTATGGTATTGTTTTGTTACACAAAGAATTTGTTTATATACCTACCTAACCTAAAAGTTTTTATGTTCAAAGTTTACACATTCATTGATGCTTGTAACAAAATAGGTATCATACGAACATAATGTGTATTATTTTCATCCTCATTGAACAAAAAATTTGAATATCTACAGAATCTTGAAAAATCAATGTAGTTTTTCGAGATATACACCTTTCATTTTGTGATACTGTAAAAGCATTATCTCTCATCTTTTATATAATATTAATGTAATTTATGACCTCTGAATATCGTTTCTATTTTAATCGATTCAACATTGAACGAATTAACTTACCTTAAATCGGAGGTCTCCGATAGGTGGCTTAGCATACGGAATTCCTTGAAAACTGATATACTCTTTACCTGAATCTTCGACATTTTTGATGATATTTCCTTCTAAAATACCACTTTCCACTTTCACTTGTACGCGCATGCATATCACGGATAATAGTGGAATTATTTGGGTGTATAAAATAATCTTCATTTCAAATATTATGTAGTTGTTGACAAAATTCTCGACATTAAAAATTCACTTGTTGATTAATCGAATCTGAAACTCGTTCCTTCGCTTCTCATTGAAATTAGTATCTACGTTTGAACTTGTTATCGTAGTTAATTTGAGCACAATATGCCGATAACTGTGAACAGTAATAGTTTAACGAAATGAAAAGAGAAAGATGAACACCTTTGGATGAAAAAAAAGGAAAAAATACAGTAATATATCTAGTTTCACCTAGTAATTTGAATGCAAATATATATATTTATATATATATATATATATATATATATATATATATATATATATATATATTTGTATATATATATATATATATATATTTGTATATAAGACAATTATTATGGATAGATGATATATAATAAACCGAAATTTATTTCTCTGTAAACAAAGGTTAAATTTTTATTCACTAATTACAATGACTATTTACACTATACAATCTTACCTGTAAACAAGAAACGACAATTTGAGTCTATTAATATCACTTCCTTATTCACAGTTATTAATCTACTTAATATTAATAGATATGTCAAGTTTGGCAATGATGTGTCAATTGCAGTTGAAGTTTAGCGATCTCATACAAAATTTATATGGATATATAGCTACATGCAGAGCGCACTATATTTGAAATAAAGAAACTATATTTTCTTTACATCTCCCCTCCTTCAGGGTGAGAATTGCTAAGGCGATTCTCATCAATACTTTTTTCATTCTTCTTCATCTGCGCATTCCTGTGTTTCTGATGCTGGAACAAGTTTCGTAACATGAAATAAATTTGTATCAATTTTTCTATCACTTATTTTTATCTTGTATAATTTGTCCGAAACTTATTCTATTATATGATATGGTCCAATCCTTAAATTATCTAGTTTTTTTCCTGTTTAGTTTGTTTACGTTTTCAATATATATTAAATCTCCTATATTAAACTCGTAATGTTTTCTGTTTTTATCGAACAAATTTTTATTGTATGTGTGAGATTTTATTGTCCGTTCCAATACTGTTTTTCTGTCTCTAATCCAACTCTCTCTATTTATCTCTTTCCGTAATTCTTGAGGTAAGGTGCTAATGTTTTTACCCTCTAATAAATACGCCGGTGCAAAAACCTGTTACCGAATGTTCAGTTTCATTGTACTTATTTATACACTCTCTTGCAATTGACGTCCAAGCTTTCTTCTCTCTTTTCTCATTTAACTTGCATCTCATTTTATTTATTATTGTTTGATTGAGTCTCTCATTCAAACCATTTGAGAACGGAGTGTTAACAGCTGTAAAAACAAGTCTAACATTATTTCCCTCCAAGAAATCTTTAAATTCCTTTGAGTATATTCCTGTATTTTGATCCGTTAAGTTCATTTCGATTTTTTCCGTTTCCAACACCATTTTCACTAGTTTAATGAAATCTGTAGCATTTTGTGTTTTTTGATGTCAGAATAAACGCATATCGGGTGAAATGATCGACTAGTAGATGAAGGTATTTCTTAGTTGATCTCTGTCCTCCAAGCCTCCAATCGTGTTCTATCGACATTATTTGAAACGGTTTATTTGCTGGTCCCAGGTGGGACATTAGTCCATATTTATCTTGGCCCCTAGATTTATTTTTTATGCAGATTTCACAATTTCTACATATCTTCTTTATATTAGCTGTAAGGTTTTTAGCTGTATAGTAAGGACATACTTTATAAATCATCTGTCTAATTCCAATATGACACCACTCAGAGTGTATCTCTTTGATCATTTTAATACTTAATTCTTCAGATATAATAATCTTCTCTTTATTTCTAATCTTCTTGTAAAATACTTTGTCGTGCACTATTAATTTTGTTTTCATTCTCTGTAAAGTGCTATTATTTTCCTGGTCCGATCTTATTTCATCTATTTGTACTAAATTTATTATTTTCAAAACATCTTCTGTATTATCATTAGATTCAATTACTGGGTTTCGGCTTAAGCAGTCAGCCTCTGCATTATCTTTTCCTGGAACGTAATGTATTTGAAAATCATATTGAGATAGGTAGTAGGTCAATTCACCTAGCTCTTCATCTACTCTGGCTTTTATATTCATGTTTTCGAGGGGTTTGTGATCAGAATATACATCAAAATGTCTCCCAATTAGCCAGTGCTGCCAGTACTTAACTGCTTCTTTAATAGCTAAGCATTCAAGATATATAGCTTTTTTTCTCTTCTGACTTTGATTCAATTTTTTTGAAAAATATGCCACTGGTCTATCTTTTCCATCAGATTGTTTCTGTTTTAGTATTGCACCAATGCCTTCTATTGATGCATCTGTGAAAATTTTAATTGGCAGGTCCTTATCAAAGATTTCCAGTACTGGTTGAGAGCATAATAGATTTTTTATATGTTTAAACGACTTCTCACATTCTTCTGACCATATGAACTTCACGTTTTTTTTTAATAATGTATGTAATGGATCTAAGATTATGGAACTTCTAGGTATGTATTCATGATAAAAGTTTACTTTGCCCAGGAATTGTCTGATATTTTTCTGTGTTCTGGGCGTTGGAAAATTTCTGATTGATATTAAATTATCTTTAATAGGTCTTACTGTATTATTTTCAATTATATGTCCGAGATATTTTGCTGTTTTTGATGCAAATTTACACTTTTTGAATTTCAACCTAAATCCTTCATTGATTATTGCCTCCAATACTTTCTCGATATGCTTTATATGTTCTTCAAATGTTCTTGAAAAAATTAATATATCATCAATATAATTTTCTGAGAATTCTTTGAGGTCATGTTTTCTCAAAATGTTTGATAAAATTCTCTGAAAAATTGCTGGTGAGGTCTTCAGTCCGAAAGGTAGGCACGTCCACTGAAAGTGTCCATCTTGTGTAACAAATCCTGTTTTTTTTCTGTCTTCTATACGCAATGGAATGGACCAAAAAGCGGAATTTATATCTAATGTAGTGAAATATTGGCAGTTTCTCGTTTTTATGATTAGATCGTCTATCAGAGGAAATGGTTGAGCTTGTGGTATTATTATCTTGTTTAAATCTCTAAAATCTATGCAAAGACGAGATTTCTTTCCTTCATCTCTCTTAAAAGCTAACGTTACTGGTGCAGCAAAAGGACTATACGATTCTTCCACTAAATTTCCTTCTAATAATTTTGCCCACTTGCGTTTCAATTTCTTTTTTATCTTCCACTGAACATCTGTATGGTCTTTTACTACAGTACTTATCCAGTATCAGGTCTATTCTTGCTTCGTAATTCTTCACTGTACCAATATCATATTTGTCTATTGCAAAAACGCCTTTGTACTTCTCAATTAATTGTTCTATTTAGTTTTTCTTTCCAATTATTTAAATGGTTTAGACTGATCTGAAATTCGTCTATCTCTATATGTTCATTAAAATTGACTGAACATTGTTCAATTATATTATCTTTGGTGATTATCCCAGTTTTTTCTTTTATCTTCGGGTTTTCTACCTGTTTTATTTTCAAGTTTTCATCTTGGATTAATTTGAACTTCTTTATCATATCTAATCCTATAATAAATTCTTCAAAATTCATCTTTCTCTACAATGAACACATCTACATACTGCTCTTCATCAAAAATTTTTTATCTTTATGTTATCAACCCATTTGTGTTTGTCACACATTGACTGTCCTTAGAAATATTTTATTTCATATCTTCCGACTTCTTTTTTATTTTAACTAATCTAGAATTAATCAGAGATACTTGGGAACCTGGATCGTATGTTCCGTTTACCTTTAACTTATTTTCTAATAGTATTGTCAATTTAATCAATGGTGTGATAATTCGTTTTTTTGTTCATTATTCAAATCTACTTCTAACACTGAGTTGCTTCCAATGATTGTAGTTTCGTTTTATGTTTTTAAACCAGCATGAATCCTCCGGATGATACCTGGTACCCTTATTCAATTGTTTACAAATTTTTGCATGGTTTCTTTTCTTCAAATTTCTTTCTACTATCACGTTTTCCTCTTTCTTTCTTATGAAACTATTTTTACTCACAAAACTTTCACATTTTTTTATTTCATGTAGGAAGTCCAGTAGAGTTTTCACATTCTTCTCTATCTATTT
>JARQZK010005462.1:0-7500 GCA_030704885.1 Cynegetis impunctata | reverse complement strand
CCGAATATGTGCGATCCCTGCGCAAAAGTCACTAAATGAAACATTCAAAACTTTAGACTTGATGTAAGATGGCACTTTAGCTGGAGTATGACACCCAAATTTGTCATCTCACCCCAAGTCTGTCGGCATCTTACCCCGTAGTTGGGGTAAGTTGCCGAAATGACAGCTGTCAATGTTTATCCAACTTTTTCGTTTATTTTTGAGAAAATAAAAACTTTTTTGTGTTTAATCATTTGTTTATTGTATTTGTAATAGAATACACAGTTTTTGTAAGTTTTGAATAAAGTTAATTATTTTTTTTTGATTTTTAAAAAAATGTTACGCGTCTTCCCCCCAATTACCTTACATGTCGCAGTGTGCAGTCTTCAGATTTGTCGAGTACGAGTGAAACGATAGTAACTAAATTCAGTGGATTGTCAATACTGAAGAATATATATATATATATATATATATATATATACATATATATATATATAATATATATATATATATATATATATATATATATATATATATATATATATATATATATATATATATATATATATATATATATATATATATATATATATAGGTGAACAGTTGAAAGGAATACTACACTTACTCGAATAATAAAATTAATATTTTCTTCTTAGAAAAACAACCTTTTAATGTGTGAAATATGTATCTGCAATTGTAAGTTAAATATATATATATATATATATATATATATATATATATATATATATATTATATATATATATATATATACATATATATATATATATATATGTATATATATATATATATGTATATATATATATATATATATATATATATATATATATAATATATATATATATATATATATATATATATATATATATATATATATATATATATATATATATATATATATATATATATATATATATATATATATATATATATATTTAACTTACAATTGCAGATACATATTTCACACATTAAAAGGTTGTTTTTCTAAGAAGAAAATATTAATTTTATTATTCGAGTAAGTGTAGTATTCCTTTCAACTGTTCACCTAGAGGTACATACGTATTAACCCCAATCGAATATTTTTGCTTGATGAATCCACCACATTCGTCCAGGATACTCCACTGGTTCTAATACTACACTGATTAAAACATTTATTTATAATTTTCAAACGAAAATATTTTCAAGAATATCGGTGTTGATAAATTCATGCAAAATTCAAAATTGATAATAAATACTTTACTCCTACTCTTACTTCATTGATCCCTGCAGGAAAAAAAGGAGACACACGTGTTTCATTCCTCCCTGAAGTATGTGCCAGGAAGGCGGACAGCTTGAGTTTGGGATTATCTCCTTCAGCCAGATCAGAGGATACACTTGTATGTACAAGTGCATTAAGGATAGGCGAGACGGGATATTTATGGAACATCGGAAATGTGGGTAGGGTTCAGATGATTAATACTGGCCCAATATTCGCCTTGTGAGTTTGCAAGCAGTGACTCACATTACCATGAGGAAACCTCTGAAAAAAAAACACATGGGAGACCAGTCGGCCCTGGGGTTTGAACCCGAGACCTCCCAAATACTAGCCAGCGTACGTTAAGTACTCGAATAGTTAGCTTGGTGATCCCCGCAGGAGTGAAATTCGATTCTTTAACTTTGAATTAACAAATGAAATATTAAAAACATTATGAATAATTTATTTGCTTCACAATTTATGATTAACATTTTTCCATGTGTATATTTCGTTCCAAAATTTCATTCTCTGATAAGCAGGATTTCTTCTGGAAAGTAATTTTTCACCAATTTCTAAATAGTTTTCCTCATCTGTAGTGAACGGCTTCCATATAACTGATAACAACGAATCTTCGGTTGAGGAATTGGGATTTCCATATTTCGCAAAATTGGTCCATAATCTGCAGAACCTTCGTATACCTTTATCTTCTGGAGAGCCATGTTCAATATCGACATGCAATTGAGTTTTGAATAAGTAGGAAATGTCATCTGCGTGACATACACCTTCAAAAAAATTTATATTCAAATTAAGTTTCTGATAAAGTATAGTAGATGTACATAAATATAATAAAAACAACATTACAGCGAATTAAAAAAACAAGAAAAAAATGGAAAGATAAATTTTCTTAGATAAAATAAACTAGGGCGATTTTTCAATATTTCAAAAATTATCAAACAATATTCCAAGGTAGCTAGTTATATGAATTTATATCTGCATTCACAATCCAATAGTGAATTATAGAAAAAAATCAAGTCACCCCGACTGAGTATCTCCATACAGTTGTTTCGATCTTATTAGACTTCTTCAGTTCAGCTTACTTCACTCGAAGTGAATTAACAGGCTGGGTTACTGTATGGATAACAAACCATAGTGCCTTCTGCCAAAGATATTGAGAACCAACAATTTAAAGTTTAAACATAAAACGAAGAATTCATATAAGCATATTCCTTGAAAGATTGTTTGATAATTTTTAAACTATTGAAAAATTTTCCATGTTCACTTCATGTGATATATGAAATTAACTTTGGTCAACTAGTATATTTTTTATGAATTGATTGTTGAATATTTCGAATATCGCAACAAGTATTTACGGAGCGCCCTCTCGTGAGTATATCCAGAGTTTTTGAACACTTGGTTAGTGTTCTCTGGAATCCGAGACGCCACTGTTGTAGAGTAGACATCTTCATGTCAAGATTCTGCATTTTCGGTCAAAACAGTGAATTGTTGGTTCCAATATCTTTGGCGGAGGGCGCTGTGGATTGTTATCCATATAGTAGTTCAGCCGCGATTTTTATTGGGAAAGAAAAAGAAGTATGCCACAGGGGCGGCTATTTGAAGGCGGCTATGGAGGCTAAGCCGCCTCCTCAATAATATTCCGTGTATCACTACTATACTATATTGAATAGTCTGCATTCAGCATATTCATATTGATCAAAATCATATTATTTTATGCACCTACCTTCCTTTCAACCTTAAAATACATTATATAATATAATTAATTAATTACGATAGAAGGTATTTACATTTACTGCTTACTGCATTTCATTCATTTCAAGTTTTCATATCAACAGTGGCAATGCTGCAGAGGCTTAATAAGGTATAGATGCGTTCATTATTCCATATGCCATGCCAGAGAGAAAAAGAAACGCTGCGAATGAATATACCTTATTCACTTCATTAAAATCGAAAACACCGGTAAAAGCAACACCGATTGAAGCTAGATGCTCGGTTCAAAAAGGATACCACACACAATATCGACCAATCACAACTATAGGCTTTCGGGTAAAATCGAGTGAATTCGTTGGAAAGCATTAATCGTAGTCACTAGTAGACGAAAACAGTTTGTTTTGGTTTTAATCTATTTTGCTCCCGTATTGTTTTTAAAATGAGTTCGGTTACTGAAGTTAATTTTAAAAATTTCAATGGTGACTTAGTCGAATATTTATGACGATAAAGTTTTGATAAAAACATTGCGACCTACCCCGGAAATAAACAAGTTGGCGTAGCGTAACAAACAACAGAATCGCGGTTTTAATATCAGAAATTATGAAAGACATCCTTGGCTAACCGGACTACAGGTAAAAAATAAATTATTTTGTTGGCAGTGTTTACTTTTTACTAGGGAAATGTCTCTGTTTGTTTTATTTTAATCTATCTTTGGGAGGATCCTATTTTATAGAGGTGAGAAAAAACTCTCACCTCCCCGTTGGTTCTTGCTGGGCAACAATTGATTAATTCCTCGAATAGGTAACAAATTCGTTAAGTAGGTAGGTACCTATTTCGTGAAAAAAGAAAAAATTTGAAGAATAGATTAATTGATTAATTGGCTGAGAAGAGTTTTTGTAAATATTGTAAATAGGAGTTATAGGTCTCAAGGTAGACTCGAAAGTGAAAACAATTTTTTTCGCAGAGAAATTAATATTTTAGGGTGCTTGTTTTACTTTGATTTTCTTTATAAGGCGGTTGACCTTGAAATCCTAAAAAATTTTCGCCTATGGTGTATTTTTTAACACCTCTTGTAGCCTCCTCAAACTAACACCTCACTTAGCTGCCACTGGTATGTCATTCCACTCCGAGTCAAGCAAGCTGCACTGAAGACATTTGATAAGATCGAAACAGCTGTATGCAGATCTGGAACAGGTGCGATTCGACAATTTCTATAATTCATTAATACATTGCGAATGTAGATTTCGCGTCACGAAATACATATAACCAGCTCCCTTGGAAGATTGTATCATAATTTTTAAACTACTGAAGAATATTTGGTCCACTAGTATATTTTTCATGAATTGATCATTGAATTTTTTCAGTAAGGATATAACTCACCTGGACTTTTGATTCCACTAAAACTCTTGAAAAGATTTATCGAAGTTTCCAGTGTCATTTCGTACAAAAAACATTGTTCGGAAGTTGATTTTGAATGCAGTACTCCGAATCTATAAATATCTCTAATGAAGAAATTATCGGACAATAACTGAAAAAAAAGAAGAATATTTAATTAGTATTCTGCATCATAAATCATTTATGTTTAACAGTAATGGACATTCAATTTTAAAAACACTGCATTTCAAATCATAGTAAAAATGTGTCGTGAGAAATGATTGAAAATATATAAATTTAAAAGAAAATAACATCCTTTGTCCTATCCTAGTATCTAATTCGGTAACATTTTTTTCATAAATATTCAAATTTGAAATTATAAATATCTTGGTTTGAAGTTATCGGTATAGAAATGAAAATAGTAGACGATTAATACGAACTTTGTCAGAATTCTGCATTTTTGCATCACCACCAGATATAATGAAAGTTGTTATTTGCTAGTGTAAGTGATGAATACTTCCAAGAAGAACTCAATAAGGCTAAAGAAGCATTGAGAGCAACTTATTGGCAAAGATTTCCGGGGCTGAGGCAGGCCAAATATCTCCCTGGCGAGTTCAACCGAGCAAGAACATAGACACTGCCTAACCTCAGAAAAACTAGTCTAAAGACAAGACAATCACAGGATTTCTAACGGGACATTGCAGACTCAAAGAACACCTAAGGAAGCTAGGCTTAGAGGGGGACAGCACCTGCAGATTCTGCAAGGAACGTCCAGAAACACCCCACCATATACTGATGGAGTGCTATGCTATATACCATGAAAGACTGAACACACTAGGATCATACCAGATAACTGTAGAAGAAATACCACAAATAGACCCCCTTAAAATCCTCAAATTCCTGAAGGTATTGAGGCTTGAGGGGCAGCTGTAAAATGAGAACACATCGAGAAGCAGAAGAAGATGGGTCTCATTAGATCTAATAAGGTCGCAGCGCATCGGTCAACATCCACACCTACCAATAACAATACAAAGTGATAAATAATACTAGGTCTGCAAGGCAGTAGGCTCTTGGAATGTTGAGCTCAGTGATTCATTTAATGAGTTTATTTTATGAGCTGTTAAGTACACCTCTAGATTTGTACTTACGTAGAGTGTTTTAAGCTTATATATTTTTTTTCTGTGATTATTCCGTCATCTATTGTCAAGTTTTTTATTTTCTCTAATTATCAGCGACAGTTTCTGAGAATTCTTATTTTGAAATTTTTTTACGGTATTTAGGTATTCCTCCGTGGTGCAATTTATTTTTTATCTATTAGCTTATGTTCTTCCCATCAATATTGTCGCGAAATTTGCGAGTGTTATATTAGGAGATTTAGCTAGAATCAGTCTTCGTCTCACTCAGCTCAAATATTTAGCAAATATTTCTTACATAAACTAAGCGACTCAGAGTGACAATGCTGATATTCAACTAAAAAAGAATTTCTTTTGAAGCGAAAGATTATAAAGCTTCTCAAGTGCACCCAGAGGATTTCACCAAGCTAGTTAGTCGAGTACTTAACGTACGCTGGCTAGTATTTGAGAGGTCTCGGGTTCAAACCCCGGGGCCGACTGTTCTGCCATGAGTTTTTTCAGAGGTTTCCTCATGGTAATGTAAGTCACTGCTTGCAAACTTATAAGGCGAATGCTAGGCCAGTATTAATCCTCTGAACCCTACCCACACTTCCTATGTTCCATAAATATCCCGTACACCCTTAATGCACACTTCCTATGTTCCATAAATATCCCGTACACCCTTAATGCACTTGTACATACAAGTAAATCCCCTGATCTGGCTGAAGGAGTTAATCCCAAACTCAAGCTGCCCGCCTTCCTGACACATATTCAGGGAGGAATGAAACACGTGTGTTTCCTTCTTTTTCCCAGAGGATTTCAATGAAATGTCGATAATCGCCACTATTGTAGTTCATAGTAACATAAGTATATAATACAGAAAAATAATACAATTATAGCATAAGGACACGATTTTCTGAACTTCAACTTACCTTGTAATTCAAATCAATATCGGCTACTTTGGGATCTTGATTATCAAAATAAAACTTCAGTATTTTCTTAGCTACAGCTATGGATATATTTGATCCTTTGGTCAACTTCATGTCGAATGGTACTAACTGCTCAATTTCTGGTATGAGTTCTGAAATAGGAGTTTTGAGGAAAACATGAATTAACATTCCCTCTCTCGAGTTAAAGCCAAAACATGAAAGGAACATGGTTGTATTCTCCTCTTTCTAGTAGTTCCATTAGGTTTCTTTCGTAAGGAATGGTTGTTCATTTTTTATTCAGGATTTTCAACAGTGAAAACCAGCACATCGCATCAGACTAACATCCCACCCGCTGAAAAATTATTTTAGTAAATGCTTCTTTATAAATATATTCATACAGGTATGTAAGTATATATATATATATATATATTATATATATATAATATAATATATATAATATATATTATATATATATATATATATATATATATATAATATATATATATATATATATAACATATAATACATATATATATATATATATATATATAATATATATATATATATATATATATATCTAAAATATATATATATATATATATATATATATATACATATATATATATATACATATATACATAAATAATACATATATACATATATACATATAATATATATATATACATATATACATATATACATATATACATATATACATATATACATATATACATATATACATATATACATATATATATATATATACATATATACATATATACATATATACATATATAGGATAAACTAATGAATTTTATATATAGAATATTTCCTACCCTCAAACCTAGTATAAACTTAACAATAAGAGAAGGGCAAAATTTCGAGTACCTAAATTAGATGATCCTTTACCTACATCTGGAAGTTTATCCTGCAGGGCATGAAGGTCTTCAACTGTCATAGACTGCAGTGTGTTTAGCAGCTTTTTTCCATCCCCTTCATCTATTCCTAATAATTCTGTTAAAAGTGGTTGTAGTCTACAGCATCGTGCCCAAAGATTGATAGCACATCCACTCTGAGCAATTGCTTTATGGAACAGACCTAGAAGAGAAAACCGTTGCAAAATTACGAA
>JARQZK010005461.1:0-18257 GCA_030704885.1 Cynegetis impunctata | reverse complement strand
AATTCTCGGACTTTGTGGAGAATACTTGGAGCTTAAAATATACCGTAGCTTTCGAGTTTTGCAGACATACACAGCTTCTGCTGATTGAGTGAGAGTATTGACGGTTGTTATGTGAATTGAGTTGATATTAGGAAAGTGCTCTCTCTATATACATATATTATATAATATATATATATATATATATATATATATATATATATATATATATATAATATATATATATATAATATATATATATAATATATATATATATATATATTGCTATGGTTTTATTTATTTGCAATATTAAATTTAAAATATATGGTGCAATATTAAATGATGGTGATCAAGGAAAGGAAAACTTCAATGAATTAAAATAGATATTAGTAAATAATACCTCAATAAATGTGAATTTAAATAATTAAAATGGAATCACAATGATGATAAATGAAAATGTATGAATTATAGATATTCGAGAATAATTTTTAGAATCAATAATATATGAAAAACCTTGTAGAATGTCAGAAACTTAAAATGTCATTAATCGTTGAAGGTAAATATCAAGTAATTTAATAGAAATTCATGAAATATAAGAAATATAGGAGACTATAAGTAATAAAATCTTTGTAAAGATTACATAGAAGAATTTAATTCAAGTTAACAGACTTAATTCAGATAGAATACATATAATTGTGGAAATTTTATGTATCGTAGAATCAGCTAAATTTGTATAATAGATAATAAGTTAATTGCAAGTCATTGAAGGTAGTTAATCATATATAAAAATATCAAAAGAGATTAGTTAACTGTTTTATATATAAAATTATTGTAGAATAAAGTAATAAAGTAGAATTTCAAGGTAGAATCAGAATATATATATATATATATATATATATAACGAAATGTCAAATTTTTCAAGTAGAAATAATAACTGAATTAAAGGACAGAATATTGAAAATTTTAATACAAAATGATCAGAATATTGTTTAGATGAGTTTAACTAGATATTTTCAGTCCAAAATATATGTTTTTATTACAAATTTGTTAAAAAATTAATCAAATGTCATTTAATTATTCAAATTAATCAAATTGAAGTATTGATTTTGTAAAATTTTAAATTATCATAAAGAAGCTGTTATTATTGAAATAATTAATTTCCAAAATTATTATATATTTAATTAAATAGAATTATATGTAAAATTGTACAGTACCTGTTAATATAATATTTAAAAGTGATTAATAATCATAGAGAAGATATTGAGAACATTCTAGAAAATATACATCAGGTAATTTGATTTTCAAAAATAAAAAGACATTATAAAGGAAAGTGAATTCGATTTCCGGAGTTAGTTGATTCTTAGCAGCCAAGCCATAAGCATTGTCTTCCTGTACATCGAGTATTCATTTGTTATTGTATCTCCATATTATCTTCGAGAAATATAAAGTGAACTGAAATTATAATTATAAAGTAATAGATAAAAGTACAAGTGAAGCATTTAAAGTACCTGAAGTGAGTTTCAATTATTGATGTAATTTAAACAACAATACAAGAAGAGGCCATCTTTGGATTAATTTAACCTTCCTAAAGTCGAGCCGATAAAGAAGAAAATTATTGGATCAACAACAACATAGAACAGCTGATCATCATAGAGTGTGAAAGTGACAATTTGAAAAAGTGAGTAGATAGATAATTGGCCAATTTTGACATTTATAAATATTTGCAAAAGTAGAAGTAGGGCACCCAGAGCCATTAAAATTGATTGATGATGACAGTTCCAGGAATTCTATTGTTATACATGACAGCTCAAGGTCGTAAATCATGACAAGTCTATTGTTATACATGACAGGTGTTCCTATTGTTTGGGGCAGGTGTGCGGTGCGATCTATTGTTATACCAGGTCTATTGTTATACATGACAGGTCATAAATCATGACGGATCTATTGTTATGTGCAGTCTTTTGTTAGACCAGCTCTATTGTTAGGGCAGGTGTTAGACAGGACCGTATTAACTAATGATTGATGCTCGTGAGAATTGAATATTTCTTCACAAATGTAGACCAAAATTCGTAAATCGTATGAAATCCACCCCTGACATTAGTTATTCATATGATATCCACCCCTGACATTAGATAAGTTATTCGACCTGGGTGAGTAATATTTCTAAGAAAACACACACAAAAGGTTGACGCGAATATCTCTTTACAAAATTCGTAAGAAATCCATCGTTGGCATTAGATATTCGACATGGGTGGATATTTCTAAGAAAACACACGCAAAAGGTTGACGCGAGGGGTCCGCGAATTTCTCTTTACAACATCGTATGAGATCCATCGCGGACATACGTTATACGACGGGGGCAGGTATTTCTAAGAAAACACACACAAAAGGTTGACGTGAGGGGCCCGCGAATATTTATTTACAAAATCTTATGATTTCATAGAAATCCATCGCTGGCATTAGATGAGTTATTCGATGTGGGTGGCAGGTAATATTTCTTTACAAAATCTAGGGACCGTTTGATTTCATAGAAATTCCGAGGGTAGGGATAGCTAATTATATAAAACACAGTGTGAATAGTTTTGGTTATCATTCTGTTTAGTTCAGACAAATTCTTGAAAAAACTGGCTGAAAAATGTTCGGATTCAACTACCCCTCCGATATTTTCGATCGCGAAAGTGGAGTGCTGTATTTATACCACTTATTTATGCATCTAAGCTGGGATGCGAATCACGCGTATATATATATATACAATACAGATTATATTGATCCTGTGAGTTCAAAGAAGAAGGCTGACGAATATCGGTCAAGTGCCGAAAACTGCACAAAACTCATAGAGGGACAACTAACAATGGCGGAGGTCATAATACAATTGGAGAAAAACAATAATGCTGCCTACATGACGCACATTAGGGAATATCTAACTCAGGAAGAGTTAGATATTCTCGCAGAAGAAGAAAATAACGAGGCCTCGGATTTCTTCAAGAATCTGAGTAATCGTCAGTGGAAGGTAATTGATGCAGTATGCGAGGCTGCAGTTACGGATCCGTCTTTTTTGAAAACCGGTGTAGAGTGTGTACCAGTGTATACAGATGATGAAAACGAGTATAATGCCCAAAAGTATGAGCTTGTGCAGGTGCGTAAATAAAAAAAATCATGTACAATTGTCGTCCTCCATACTCAAAAAATGCCCACACACACACACACACACACACACACACACACACACATACGAAGCGGTGGAGGTGGTATAATACAATCACCATAATTATAACTTGGAGATGGCCAACAGAATTCCAGACGGACAAAACAAGGAAAACAGTGCAAGAAACGAAACTTCAAAGGAAACACCCCCAGAGTTCCGGCTACAACGCCTCAATCGTCATCAATAGACGGTAATTACAACTCAACAATATAACCGAGTATTGCCCAATTGATTATTTTGCAGATTTCATCCTTACTGAAAATGCGTGTAATGGATATGCAAACTGGTGCTGAATTTATAAAATTGAGTTACAATGACTCACCCCATATGTATGAATTGCTTGTAAAATATTATTTCAATATTGAGAATATTGTATTAGATAGTATAAGCTGGTAGATATATTATTTGTATATAAATGTGATGTTGGTAGAGCTATGTACACAAATGTATGATATTATATAACAATAAACTTTATTACAGAAAATTTATTCATCTAATTACAAACCTTCTTATTTGAAACACTAGATTAATAAAAAAATGTAATTTAAACATTCATTTACATGCATTATAACAGGTCTCTCAAATAAAGATATCCGATAATTATAAACATACAATACAATAGTACCTAATCCTCCAAAATAAAATTGATGCATTACATATTGCTTTAATCATTTATATTGGCCAAACCGATAAACTTATCAATCAAAACTGTTATTCAATCAAATCTTTTTAGATGTAATTTCGAACAAAAATCTGAAATTTCATAAAACCTATTAGGTAATTATATGAATATAAATAAAAGATATCCTATAAACATACAATAGTACTAGTCCTCCAACATAAAATTGATGCATTACATATTGCTTTAATCATTTATATTGGCCCAAACTAATAAACTTATCAATCAAAACTGTAATTCAATCAAATCTTTTTAGATGTAATTACGAACAAAAATCTGAAATTTCATAAAACCTATTAGGTAATTATATGAATATGAATAATTAATTGAATTTATGATTCCGGGATACCTTTTACTAATGATTTGTACATATATTCAATTTGGTGAGAATGAATAATTTATTGAACTTTTGTCATATAAGATTCACAAATTTTTTTTATGGAAGAACAAAATAACTTAAGTAACTCTTCTCCTATAAAATGCATGAAATTCATCAGATCAATCAGATTTTATTTCTTTGATTGGGTAGAATGCGAAATTTTTTATTATAGATCTCATATTTTCTGTTTAATTTTATGTATACGACAAACTTCAATTTGAAGCGTAGATAAAAAAAAATGTCATTTACCTGGAATGAAAAAATATTTTTCCTTTAAATAATCAAAACAAAAGTTTAATTATTCTCTCTCTCTTAGCTGGAAATATCAAAATATTTCTAAAACTTCATCTATGTAAATGAAACTAAATTCACTTTCTCTTTTAACAACCGGGATTACACTAAGTTCTACTTGCACACATAAGTACGGTGTCAATTCTATAATATATAAATTATTAATTCATTCTATTATTCTACATTGAAAATTTAATAATTTTATAATTGTATGCATACTTATAAACAATCACATACCTTGCCATGCCAAAAAAATCCCACACACATCTATACTAAACGGATAAAACTGTTATTGAATATGTGATTCCTGCATTCATTGTATAAATGATTTGTCCATGCATTCAATTCTGAACATCGAAATTAAATAACTTATGCAATTTTTATAACATCCATGAAATTTTTTCATGAAGAACAAAATAACTTAGGGAACTTTATTAAAGAAAATTTATTTATCTAATTACAAACCTTTTTATTTGAAACACTAAATTATTAAAAAATGTAATTTAATTGAATTTATGATTCCTGGATACCTTTTACTAATGATTGTACATATATTCAATTTGGTGAGATTGAATAATTTATTGAACTTTTGTCATATAAGATTCACAAATTTTTTTTTTATGGAAGAACAAAATAACTTAAGTAACTCTTTTCCTATAAAATGCATGAAATTCATCAGATCAATCAGATTTTATTTCTTTGATTGGGTAGAATGCGAAATTTTTTATTATAGATCTCATATTTTCTTTTTCTGTTTAATTTTTTGTATTTACAAAATCTAGGGAACCGTGTGATTTCATACCTTACGATATTACTTACGAGCATATAAGGATTGTCAAATATCAAACTCTTATTTATAATAATAAATTTCACACAGTTCTATGTTCAATCAAATCTTTTTAGATGTAATTACGAACAAAAATCTGAAATTTCATAAAACCTATTAGGTAATTATATGAATATGAATAATTAATTGAATTTATGATTCTTGGATACCTTCTACTAATGATTTGTACATATATTCAATTTGGTGAGATTGAATAATGAAAATTCATTTACATGCATTATAACAGGTCTCTCATACTAGGGGGAAAAAAGCGTACACGTATAAATTTTTAAAAAAACCTGAATCCTATGTGTGATAAATCAGTTGTAAATATCGTATATTATTACGATGAATGACGGACAGCTTTTTGAATAAGAAAAACTTTTCATATGAAATATAGACAAAACCTCCTAGTGTTTAAAAATTATGATACTAATACGATCAATATTATATAAATAAATTGATAGGAAGTTAAGTATTATGTATTTAATTCAACTTAGATTATAAATTATAACCCATACTTTGTATGAAGTAGTAATAAAGTCCAACCAACGAAATTAATTTTTGGTTTCCCTAACTGAAATAAAGATAACCGATAATTATAAACATACAATAGTACCTAGTCCTCCAAAATGAAATTGAAGCATTTCATATTGCTTTAATCATTTATAGTGGCCAAACCGATAAACCTATCAATAGAAATTATAAAAACTTATTGAATCAAATCTTTACAGATGTAATTACGAACAAAGATCAGAAAATATTTATTAGGTATTGAACAAAATAACTTATGGAACTTTCTTACAGAAAATTTATTCATCTAACTACAAACCTTCTTATTTGAAACACTAAATTATTTTAAAAAATGTAATTTGAACATTCATTTACATGCATTATAACAGGTCCCTCCACTAAATTATTTAAAAAAAATGTAATTTGAACTTTCTTACAGAAAATTTATTCATCTAGCTACAAACCTTCTTATTTGAAACACTAAATTATTTTAAAAAATGTAATTTGAACATTCATTTACATGCATTATAACAGGTCCCTCCACTAAATTATTTTAAAAAAATGTAATTTGAACATTCTTACAGAAAATTTATTCATCTAATTACAAACCTTCTTATTTGAAACATTAAATTATTTAAAAAAATGTAATTCTATTATTCTACATTGAAAATTTAATAATTTTATAATTTTATGCATGCTTATAAACAACCACATACCTTGCCATATCAAAAAAAATCCCACACACATCTATACTAAACAGATAAAATTAAAAATTATGATGCTAATACGATACTTTAGAATGTTTCACTGTAGAAATAGAAAGAAATAATAATAACACTGTCTTGAAATTGCATATTGGTTTGAAATATGGAATAAGAGATTGCTTTTCAAATATAAATAATAGTATTTGACTTTAGAACTATGCAAATGAAAAAACGCTATATAAAATATCGAACGAACATAAATGTAAACTTTTTCACTGTACGGCCACTTGACAATTCGAATAAATTCATTAGTACACTCGATGAATTATTTTTGGGTTGAATTCCTTGTGGAGTTATTTGGGTCTTCTTTTTTCGAATTACATAACTTGCTTGTGAAAACATAAAACTACTTTTTGAAAGATATGAAACTTTATTACCAAATTTGGCTGAAAGTTCATAAAATATATTTCACAACTTGAAAAGTTGGGTAGGCTATCGAAATTTTCAGGAAGCAGACGTATTTTATTAAATTGTACCGAATAAATTTTAGATTCTGGTTGCTACACTATATGATAATTTTGATAACGTGCTATTTTTTCTAGGGATCTGAAATTCGTTCACAAAACTCTTGAAATTTTAGGAAGTTTTTCCCGTTGACCGCAAAAACTGTTGAAAAAACATTTGCCGAAATATCATTACATACCTTTGAAAATACTATTCCATATATTTAGTTTTGATCATTACTACAATTAGATGACCAACAGCTATTTTCTATGAACCAACCTTGCCACTTTCGACTAGATATGCACGTTTCTTTTTGCGTTCTAAGTTCAGCAATCATTACAACAGTTCAGCTATGCATATGTTAATTTTTTTTTTGCATCGCTCCGATATCTTTTGCAAAAAAATGTCGCATATCAAAACAAAAACCTGATGCAATGATTGCTGAACTTAGAACGCAAAAAATTGTTAAGTAAATTTTAACAAAACTCAATATTTTGTCAAACTTTTGCAGAGTGTTTTCTTCAAGTTCCATGAAACATTAATCAGTTCATATTCCCACCAGGGAGAGACTAGCGTATTATTAAAATAATATTCAGCACTCGATTTTGATTAGGTACTTTGATTTTATTTTACCAGCATCTTTTGGATGTTTATTATTCAAATCTTCAATGAGATCAAATAAAAATACTACAATTTTCATACATCAGCGAACGATCTGGCGAGTTTATCAAATATAACTTAGATCATGTGTAAACTGTCAATGATTAAATAGGTAATACAAATCCAACATTTTTCACTTATGAATGCGTTCCCTGAGTAATTAAATTTAGTCGTAAGAAATAAAACTTTATGAAAACACTTTATGAATCTTATAAAATTGCATAAGTTATTTAATATCACCAAATTGAATGCATGGACAAATCATTTATACAATGAATGCGGGAATCATATATTCAATTAATTATTTTTATTCATATAATACCTAATAAGTTCTGTGAAATTTCAGATCTTTGTTCGTAATTACATCTGGAAAGATTTGATTCAATAAGTTTTTATAATTTCTATTGCTCGCGTTCTAATAATTCAAAGGTTCGGCCTGTTCTACCTCTATTCATGTTTTTAGGGAGTGCGATAGTAGAAGCAGGTAGCGAAAATACGAACGAGAGACACTAAGATACAGTAACAAAGAACATTCTATTGCAAATAGTCACCCTTGTGTATATCATCTCAATTTTAACGTAAAATATATATCTAAATACATCACGTTGTTTATCTATAAAAAACGTACATATACAGTCCACAACTCTATAACGCTTAACATTTGGTACATCGATACGGATATTGATCAATAAATCCGAATAAATTCGGACCAGTAAACATTAATCGATAACGTGCAAGTGCTTTATTGTTGTGATCGACCAGAAACGTGCATATCTAGTCGAAAGTGGTAAGGTTGGTTCATAGAAAGGTTCATAGAAAATAGCTGTTGGTCATCTAATTGTAGTAATGATCAAAACTAAATATATGGAATAGTACTTTCAAAGGTATGTAATGATATTTCGGCAAATGTTTTTTCAACAGTTTTTGCGGTCAACGGGAAAAACTTCCTAAAAATTCAAGAGTTTTGTGAACGAATTTCAGATCCCTAGAAAAAATAGCACGTTATCAAAATTATCATATAGTGTAGCAACCAGAATCTAAAATTTATTCGGTACAATTTAATAAAATACGTCTGCTTCCTGAAAATTTCGATAGCCTACCCAACTTTTCAAGTTGTGAAATATATTTTATGAACTTTCAGCCAAATTTGGTAATAAAGTTTCATATCTTTCAAAAAGTAGTTTTATGTTTCACAAGCAAGTTATGTAATTCGAAAAAAGAAGACCCAAATAACTCCACAAGGGAATTCAACCCAAAAATAATTCATCGAGTGTACTAATGAATTTATTCGAATTGTCAGTGGCGTACAGTGAAAAAGTTTACATTTATGTTCGTTCGATATTTTATATAGCGTTTTTTCATTTGCATAGTTCTAAAGTCAAATACTATTATTTATATTTGAAAAGCAATCTCTTATTCCATATTTCAAACCAATATGCAATTTCAAGACAGTGTTATTATTATTTCTTTCTATTTCTACAGTGAAACATTCTAAAGTATCGTATTAGCATCATAATTTTTAATTTTATCTGTTTAGTATAGATGTGTGTGGGATTTTTTTTGATATGGCAAGGTATGTGGTTGTTTATAAGCATGCATAAAATTATAAAATTATTAAATTTTCAATGTAGAATAATAGAATTACATTTTTTTAAATAATTTAATGTTTCAAATAAGAAGGTTTGTAATTAGATGAATAAATTTTCTGTAAGAATGTACAAATTACATTTTTTTAATATAATTTAGTGGAGGGACCTGTTATAATGCATGTAAATGAATGTTCAAATTACATTTTTTAAAATAATTTAGTGTTTCAAATAAGAAGGTTTGTAGTTAGATGAATAAATTTTCTGTAAGAAAGTTCCATAAGTTATTTTGTTCAATACCTAATAAATATTTTCTGATCTTTGTTCGTAATTACATCTGTAAAGATTTGATTCAATAAGTTTTTATAATTTCTATTGATAGGTTTATCGGTTTGGCCACTATAAATGATTAAAGCAATATGAAATGCTTAAATTTAATTTTGGAGGACTAGGTACTATTGTATGTTTATAATTATCGGTTATCTTTATTTCATTTAGGGAAACCAAAATTAATTACGTTGGTTGGATTTATTACTACTTCATACAAAGTATGGGTTATAATTTATAATCTAAGTTGAGTTAAATACATAATACTTAACTTCCTATCAATTTATTTATATAATATTGATCGTATTAGTATCATAATTTTTAAACACTAGGAGATTTTGTCTATATTTCATATGAAAAGTTTTTCTTATTCAAAAAGCTGTCCGTCATTCATCGTAATAATATACGATATTTACAACTGATTTATCACACATAGGATTCAGGTTTTAAAAAAAATTTATACGTGTACGCTTTTTTCCCCTAGTATGAGAGACCTGTTATAATGCATGTAAATGAATTTTCATTATTCAATCTCACCAAATTGAATATATGTACAAATCATTAGTAAAAGGTATCCAGGAATCATAAATTCAATTAATTATTTATATTCATATAATTACCTAATAGGTTTTATGAAATTTCAGATTTGTGTTCGTAATTACATCTAAAAAGATTTGATTGAACATAGAACTGTGTGAAATTTATTATTATAAATAAGAGTTTGATATTTGACAATCCTTATATGCTCGTAAGTAATATCATAAGGTATGAAATCACACGGTTCCCTAGATTTTGTAAATACAAAAAATTAAACAGAAAAAAGAAAATACGAGATCTATAATAAAAAATTTCGCATTCTACCCAATCAAAGAAATAAAATCTGATTGATCTGATGAATTTCATGCATTTTATAGGAAAAGAGTTACTTAAGTTATTTTGTTCTTCCATAAAAAAATTTGTGAATCTTATATGACAAAAGTTCAATAAATTATTCAATCTCACCAAATTGAATATATGTACAATCATTAGTAAAAGGTATCCAGGAATCATAAATTCAATTAAATTACATTTTTTAATAATTTAGTGTTTCAAATAAAAAGGTTTGTAATTAAATAAATAAATTTTCTGTAATAAAGCTCCCTAAGTTATTTTGTTCTTCATGAAAAAATTTCATGGATGTTATAAAAATTGCATAAGTTATTTAATTTCGATGTTCACCAAATTGAATGCATGGACAAATCATTTATACAATGAATGCAGGAATCACATATTCAATAACAGTTTTATCCGTTTAGTATAGATGTGTGTGGGATTTTTTTGGCATGGCAAGGTATGTGATTGTTTATAAGTATGCATACAATTATAAAATTATTAAATTTTCAATGTAGAATAATAGAATGAATTAATAATTTATATATTATAGAATTGACACCGTACTTATGTGTGCAAGTAGAACTTAGTGTAATCCCGGTTGTTAAAAGAGAAAGTGAATTTAGTTTCATTTACATAGATGAAGTTTTAGAAATATTTTGATATTTCCAGCTAAGAGAGAGAGAATAATTAAACTTTTGTTTTGATTATTTAAAGGAAAAATATTTTTTCATTCCAGGTAAATGACATTTTTTTTTTATCTACCCTTCAAATTGAAGTTCGTATACATAAAATTAAACAGAAAAAGAAAATATGAGATCTATAATAAAAAAAATTCGCATTCTACCCAATCAAAGAAATGAAATCATGCATTTTATAGGAAAAGAGTTACTTAAGTTTTTCTGTTCTTTCCTAAAAAACATTTGTCAATCTTATATGCCAAAAGTTCAATAAATTATTCATTCTCACCAAATTGAATATATGTACAAATCATTAGTAAAAGGTATCCCGGAATCATAAATTCAATTAATTATTCATATTCATATAATTACCTAATAGGTTTTATGAAATTTCAGATTTTTGTTCGTAATTACATCTAAAAAGATTTGATTGAATTACAGTTTTGATTGATAAGTTTATTAGTTTGGCCAATATAAATGATTAAAGCAATATGTAATGCATCAATTTTATGTTGGAGGACTAGGTACTATTGTATGTTTATCGGATATCTTTTATTTATATTCATATAATTACCTAATAGGTTTTATGAAATTTCAGATTTTTGTTCGAAATTACATCTAAAAAGATTTGATTGAATAACAGTTTTGATTGATAAGTTTATCGGTTTGGCCAATATAAATGATTAAAGCAATATGTAATGCATCAATTTTATTTTGCAGGAATAGGTACTATTGTATTGTATGTTTATAATTATCGGATATCTTTATTTGAGAGACCTGTTATAATGCATGTAAATGAATGTTTAAATTACATTTTTTTAATAATCTAGTGTTTCAAATAAGAAGGTTTGTAATTAGATGAATAAATTTTCTGTAATAAAGTTTATTGTTATATAATATCATACATTTGTGTACATAGCTCTACCAACATCACATTTATATACACATAATATATCTACCAGCTTATACTATCTAATACAATATTCTCAATATTGAAATAATATTTTACAAGCAATTCATACATATGGGGTGAGTCATTGTAACTCAATTTTATAAATTCAGCACAAGTTTGCATATCCATTACACGCATTTTCAGTAAGGATGAAATCTGCAAAATAATCAATTGGGCAATACTCGGTTATATTGTTGAGTTGTAATTACCGTCTATTGATGACGATTGAGGCGTTGTAGCCGGAACTCTGGGGGTGTTTCCTTTGAAGTTTCGTTTCTTGCACTGTTTTCCTTGTTTTGTCCGGCTGGAATTCTGTTGGCCATCTCCAAGTTATAATTATGGTGATTGTATTATACCACCTCCACCGCTTCGTATGTGTGTGTGTGTGTGTGTGTGTGTGTGTGTGTGTGTGTGTGTGTGTATGTGTGGGCATTTTTTGAGTATGGAGGACGACAATTGTACATGATTTTTTTTATTTACGCACCTGCACAAGCTCATACTTTTGGGCATTATACTCGTATTCATCATCTGTATACACTGGTACACACTCCACACCGGTTTTCAAAAAAGAAGGATCCGTAACTGCAGCCTCGCATACTGCATCAATTACCTTCCACTGACGATTACTCAGATTCTTGAAGAAATCCGAGGCCTCGTTATTTTCTTCTTCTGCGAGAATATCTAACTCTTCCTGAGTTAGATATTCCCTAACGTGCGTCATGTAGGCAGCATTATTGTTTTTCTCCAATTGTATTATGACCTCCGCCATTGTTAGTTGTCCCTCTATGAGTTTTGTGCAGATTTCGGCACTTGACCGATATTCGTCAGCCTTCTTCTTTGCACTCACAGGATCAATATAATCTGTATTGTATATGGACGCGTGATTCGCATCCCAGCTTAGATGCATAAATAAGTGGTATAAGTACAGCACTCCACTTTCGCGATCGAAAATATCGGAGGGGTAGTTGAATCCGAACATTTTTCAGCAGTTTTTCAAGAATTTGTCTGAACTGAACAGAATGATAACCAAAACTATTCACACTGTGTTTATATAATAGCTATCCCTACCCTCGGAATTCTATGAAATCAAACGGTCCCTAGATTTTGTAAAGAAATATTACCTGCCACCCACATCGAATAACTCATCTAATGCCAGCGATGGATTTCTATGAAATCATAAGATTTTGTAAATAAATATTCGCGGGCCCCTCACGTCAACCTTTTGTGTGTGTTTTCTTAGAAATACCTGCCCCCGTCGAATAACTAATGTCAGCGATGGATTTCATACGATTTTGTAAAGAGAAATTCGCGGACCCCTCGCGTTAACCTTTTGCGTGTGTTTTCTCAGAAATATCCACCCATGTCGAATATCTAATGCCAACGATGGATTTCTTACGAATTTTGTAAAGAGATATTCGCGTCAACCTTTTGTGTGTGTTTTCTTAGAAATATTACCCACCCAGGTCGAATAACTTATCTAATGTCAGGGGTGGATATCATATGAATAACTAATGTCAGGGGTGGATTTCATACGATTTACGAATTTTGGTCTAAATTTGGGAAGAATTATTCTATTCTCACGAGCATCAGTCATGCGTTAATACGGTCCTGTCTAACACCTGCCCTAACAATAGAGCTGGTCTAACAAAGGACTGCACATAACAATAGATCCGTCATGATTTATGACCTGTCATGTATAACAATAGACCTGGTATAACAATAGATCGCACCGCACACCTGCCCCAAACAATAGGAACACCTGTCATGTATAACAATAGACCTGTCATGATTTATGACCTTGAGCTGTCATGTATAACAATAGAATTCCTGGAACTGTCATCATCAATCAATTTTAATGGCTCTGGGTGCCCTACTTCTACTTGCAAATATTAAACATTTTGGGGGAATTATTAAACGTAAAAAGGTACCATAAAGTTAGTTACTAGTTATAGGTATCCTTTTAGAATTAATGTTGAATATTAAAGAGTATGTGTTAATAAAATTGTTAAATTAAAATTTTTGATTTATTGAAGTTTCAAAATAAAGTCAAAAGATAAAGTAAATTAAAAGATTAAAAAGGAGAACCTTCCCTGAGAAAATTTTATTAGAGTCTAAATACAAATTAATAAAATCATAAGAATTATTTTTCACAACATAAAGGAAAATAAATAACAATTCACAACAATAAGATATAAATTGTAAAATTTATATTAATATATATATATATATATATATGGAGCACAATTTTGGAACGATAAGGTCGTTTCGTATATACCTTGAATATGGTTGGATTGTTGAGCCACATGGGGAAAATAAATCACGATGAAAAGCACAATGTTGATTGTTGAAGCAATAGGGTTGGGAGGTGGCGAGATGTATATGGAGATGGAAAACTTTATTGAGTAAATTGATATTTTAAACTCGATATGAAAACCTGCTTTTCTAATGCAGCTTGCTGCGATGGAGTTTTTTTCAGATACTTACACTTTTATAAGGAATTCTGCGTCTACTAACGTTTTCTTGAATTCTTATCATATGTTTAGATGTCCGATTACTCTGAAAAAATAATGATAATGTGAACTTATTGCTTATTCCTGATGCAAAAAAAAGCAGGAAATTATGAAGCCGCTAGAAAAAAAGATCATATATATTGAAAATAAAACTCTCAGTTATATTAGATTGTGAAAAAACATTATTAAGCAAAAAACTCTCAACAAATTCAATATATATATATAAATATATATATATATATATATATATATAAGTATATATATATAATTATATAAATATATATATATATATATATATATATATTTATATATGAATATATATATATATATTTATATATATATATATATATAACTGAATTATAAAACAAATAGTCAATCACTGAGACAAAATTCGGCACGGTATTGAAAAAAATTCCTTTTCTGAAAATAGACTTCAAAATATAGAACAAAGTGCGCATTTCCCATTTGGATTGTTTTTTACGTCCTCAAGTTAAGTTGAGATAGTTTTATGTCAATATTCAAGTGACGCCACATATCTTTATACGAATAATACATCAATCGTATTATCGACAATCAGAATTTTTCATATATTCACATGACACATGAACCAAGATTTGCTCCGGCTGCTATTTTTGCATTCTCTCTTCAAGTGACCTCTTATGCCACATTCATAACACACTCGTTGCTGTTGGCCTTCATCTACCACAAATGTACTAGATTTTCTTCGATAATTTTCATCTTCTACGTTCAACGTATTTATCAAAAGACCGATGAAACTACGATTCAGGCACAGTATTCAACATGTAATTCAATCTTTTTTTTCTGAAACTTTAGCACCTGCGCTTCTCAATTCATTCACCGTTTTTTCAAAATCAATACAAAAAATTTCCGAGTCACTCTATTATTGAAGTCTCAATTTCTCTAATCTATTTCTGTACACAATCTTCAAAGTCTTCGATTTTATCCAATGTAAATTATCAAACTTTTCGATTATACCATACCCTGTTTCAAAATCGCGTACGTATTCCAAATTATTTATTCGATATAGTGTAATTAACAGCCATAATATTACTTTCATCAAATTCTTCTCAATCTGTAGGTTCCTTTACTATTCACACATAATCGCAATTTCACATTCTTTAATTTCTAAGTACATCGCTATTCGTTTTTTCAAACCAAAAATAGGTATCTTAGTTTCATTATTATTCCCCATTTTTATTAAATCAAATGTTTATTGAACTGGTTGTAAGATTATAGATTTTTTAACTAGTTAATCGCCTATGTACATATAGCATACATTTCAATAATACTTAAATTCTTGTACAATAATTTCTATAAGAATAATTAACCACCTGTTATGAAACTGAAACTCTTATACACACACGCTCATGCGCCACTATAAACAAAACAATTATTAAATGTATCACACATTCCTAACAATTATATATATATATATATATATATATATATATATATATATATATATATATATATATATTATATATATATATATATATATTAGTATAATAAATTTGTTTGCATATTATTTACATTGAAATATTATTTCATAGCATCCTGTATCGATCATTTAGCATTGAAGAAAAAATAAATTTGAACTGGTATTTGAGGAAAAGCCGTATAAAAATTCGGACCGAAGTTTCCATGTTTACAACCAATTACTTTACACGGCTTGCTGTAGGAAATGACTAGTTGAAATCGTGACTCAATAAATGAAAAAATTATAAAGTGTTTGCTCTGAATATACAGAGTGTACTTTTCAAAAGGATTCCGCTGAAGTAACAAGAAAATTACGTATCTTCAGAAAAAAATGCCACATCACTCAACTTTATCTGAGGGGACAGATTTCCACAGAAATAACATCCCGAAAATTCACCCCTGTGCAAGTGGTAGCAACCCTTGAAGTAGCAACCCTTTAACTTTGTTTGAAAGGGATAGCACCGAATTGTATATTGTGGAAAAGGTACTTTTATTGTCTTCATGATTTTGCAAAAAAATTTTGCTTTACTCAAAAACCTGTGGCGTTATTTTCCATTCAATAAGTGAAAAAAAGGATTTCATACCTTTCTAGACAAACGCCTAGTAAGAAGAAAATTGCTTTGTTGATACTAAAATTAGAGAAGTACAACCATAATATGAAATGCTACAAATGTCCACATTTTTCAAAGCAATTCATACCCGATAAAGGGGAAGCTATCCTCCCGGAAAATCGACACACCCAGTATATTACCACGTAAAAACTTGTTTTCTGGCATCCTCAAACTGTTCTCAAAAGTCACATATAATTGGATGGTCGCAAGTGTTAAATTCAGGGGTCAATGGTCCCAAAAATCGATTTTTTTTTATATTTTCTGCAAATATCTCGTTTTCTATGGATTTGACGCTACTTTTTATCAATATTGTAATTGTAATTCATTCCTCTATAACTTTTGTTTTTAACATTTTTCCATACCTCGAACTGTTTTCGAGATAGAGGGCGGAGAGCGCGCGATCAGAGAATCATGTGAGGTCAATTGGTAGTTCCGATCGAAAACTCGTAATATTGAGGTTATAAATTATTGCTAAATATATAATTATCATTTTTCATTAACTTTTACGTTACAATATTCTGTAACTGCAAGAGTGGCTGTGGCACAAGACGTGGATGCAGGAAAGCGGGGTTACAGTGCTCCTTAGCTTGCGGCCAGTGTAATGGACAAGCTTGTCTCAATGCTATACTATATCAGGCCGATATTAATGATGAAAGAGCCTCTGACCCAGAAATCATGAATGACTAGGAGACAAATCTCGTTGGAGGCGGCAATGAAGAGGAACTTGAAATTCTGCAGCAGCGGGGGGATGACCACATGATGAAGAAAAAGAAGAAAAAGGAGATGAAGAAGAAGAGAAATGAAATTAGAGCTTGTTCTCGAAATTTTTATTAACTTTTGATGAGCGGAGCAACTCCGGATAGCTCGAATCAGCAACCAATAGGTTGGTGTTGTCTGCGTAATTAGTGAGATGACCTGTGACATTAATTACTTTTAAAACTTCTGCTATGTCATTAATAAATATTATGAAGAGCACTGGTCCTAAAATACTTCCTTGTGGGACACCAAAATTAATTTCTCTTATTTCAGACTTAGATGTTATTCCCTCTTTACAAAATTTTACTCTCTGTTGCCTATTGTTTAAATATGATTCGAACCATCCTAATACATTGCCTCTTACTCCGTATTTTTCAAGTTTTAGTAATATGAGCTGATGTGACAGACTTTTTCATTATTTTCAAAAGACTCTATTATTTTGCTGGTAAATTGATTGATTGCAGTTATGACAGACCTACCCCTGATATAGCCGTGCTGATTATTATTAAATAAGTTACAGGAATCCATAAAACTTACTAATCTATTGCACATGGCCATCTCGAACAACTTTGAAAAGGAAGGTAAAACACTTATTGGTCTGTAGTTTTCAAGCAAACCAGGATCTCCTTTTCTGTAAATTGGAGTTATAAGTGCCAATTTTAATTGTTTTGGGAATACGCCAAACTGAAATGAGTTATTCATGATGTGACAAATCACTTCTGCTATTTCTT
>JARQZK010005460.1:15000-18335 GCA_030704885.1 Cynegetis impunctata | reverse complement strand
ATAAAAAGATTTAGGCAAAAGAAGAATTTCAAATATTCGATTTTTCCTGTATAACTTCAAAACTTAAGAAGCTAGGCAAGATTTTTTACTCACAATCGATCGGTAATCGATGGTTTTCTAACCTTCAGAACAGTCGGGAAGCGCTTCATTACATACTTCATACTTTCCCGGCTAGCAAATCTCACTTTCCCGGCTAGCAAATGTCACTTTACCGGCTAGCTTGTGTCACTTTACCTACTAGCATGGAAATAAATCAGAATTAACTCGATAGTCATTTAATATAAAAAGAAAAAACTATTTGGAATTATAAATATTAATAGTTATATTCGAAGTATGATTACTATTGACCGTTAAAGCAAGACGTTGTTGCTTGAAGTTATGAGTTTCAGAATTCGATGATGATGCCGACGTTCTAGGATTTTCAGCATGAGACAACATATTAGCTATTTTTACTTGTCCATGCAAACAATTCTTTCACACAACCTTCAGCCCACGGTACTAGATTGTCCACCCCCCTGAATCTCTCTTCAAACTGTAGAATGTCTCCACCTGTATTAAGCTTATAAAGTACGTCTGGAAACAATGTCCTGTGAACCCATTTTCTAGTTTAAAAAGGTTGCAATTTTTTTTGGAAAAACTTCTCCGATAGAATTATGCCAAACGGCTTTCGTGTAACTTTGGACAAAAACTCATTTTTAAGAACCTTTCACAGTCGATCTCTTGTTGCGCATTGTCACAGTATTGTTTCGACTACTTTATCCATTCCGGTTTTTGTAATCACACATGTACGCTAGGAATAGGTTTTGGTTATAGGAATCGTTCTTATATTCCGATTTTCTAAATTTTCCAAATCATTATTTTCATTTATTATAAGTTCATCACACCTACAAGCTCCCAGAAATGCCAATAATCAAAATAACGTGAAAGAAGTTCTGTTAGTGTGGCCTTCAAAATTCGCAGTCGGGCATTGTTTTTCGTTATATTGTCAAAAATTAAATTGTGAATCATAACCCAACTGTCAGATCGAATCTATGGTTGAATCAACTAACTTTTTATGTTTCCTAATTAATACAAGTAATAATTATTATGAACTTGATTATCAATGTGATAGATTGTGAGTAAAATAGTATACAAACCTCGGGGAAAATCATTCCAGCCTCACGTCTGCAGCACACCTCGGTGCTGCGCACCTCGGTATGCTACCTTGCCGTTCGGCTGTAATAGATCACTTCCCCGCTCGGTATGTAATATACTATTTAATTCATACAATTAACCTCTGAAATACGCTACTTTGTTCCCATTTAGCAAACCCTCTATCTCTTACCGTTATCGAAATCCCCGTGCATAGAATCGAATTTGAATAGCCCACATAGGTACTGCGGTTGTTTTCGAACTGAACAAAACTATCAAAATTTGGGTGAATTTTTTCAACCGCCGCCATTTTACGCAGATATTTCCTTGTTTTGTGAAAATTTTCAAAACTAAACAGCTTTTGCAGATTCAGTCAGAGCGTTGAAATTTGGGACGTGGATTGAGTTCATGTTGAACTACCGTCATTTTTCTGCACAGCGTTATGGTGTGGATACTCATCCACCAAAATTGTTGGCAACAAATACACCAACTTTTGTTTCCAATATGTCTATACATTGACAACGTTTACAACAATTTGAGAAACGTTTTAGTTGGCAACAATCTGTCTCCACCATCGCCAAAGTCTCCGACCGACGATGATATTATGAAAGCTAATTCGTTCGTCCCAGGCGCAGATCCAGAGGGGGGGAACGGGGGGAACGCCCCTCCCCCCCAAATGGCCCAGGCCCCACCTAATTGTTTTGATTGGGAGCTACTCGATTTACCATTGCTCAAAATACCAGTACCTTTCGGCTTTTGAATATATAAAAGTTCCCCCCCAAAAGTCGGGCCTGGATCCGCGCCTGGTTCGTCCACGTGACGTTAAGTGGCATGCTTCTGTACAAATGTTTCCAACTGATGAAAGTGTATCCATAGAACGAAAAAATATCTGCAACAAGCGTATTCTTCTGATGTTTACCGCCAAAACCGAAAACATGGTTTCCAACATTCGTTTCCAACCTTTGTTGCTAACACGAGATTATTACAGAAGCTTTTGTCACCAACAAGTGTTGACACAAATAAAAGTTGGCAACTCTTCTTCGGTGGATACGCACCATTACACTTCGATAAGACTATCAATTGGCGATACAATTCGTTAATATTTTATTTTATTTGAATAAAATGAATTATTAAGGTTCGCTGTTAAAGCGTTGTTCTTCAGTACGCGATGCACTATACCAATACTTTTTTTTCTTTCAGTAAAATAAATTAATTTTATTGAAGTGTGGTTTTTTAATTTTTTGGATGAGAATTTTCTGTTTCGATGGATAGGATGTAGAAGATTCAAAGAGTGGCGTTCTCGTTCTCCTGATCTTAATACTTGAAATTTTTTCTTTGCAGTACCTTAAAGCACATATTTACTTTCGACAACTAACTTTCTTGAAGGAGTTGAGGAAAATGAAAGATGAAAATCAAATAATCTGACAAGAACTCTAGGAAAGGGTAAGTCAAGAATTTTTTAGTTGGCTTGAATATTCTCTGAAGGCGGTGAAAGGCGAGCATTTTGAACATTCAAAATGATTTCGTTTAAATTTGATTATTTTCATCATCATAAATTTATATTAAATGAGATTATATAACTCATGTATGAATAAGCCAATAGTATCCGTGAATTTTGCATAACTACTTCGTATTGATAAGTGAATATACCCTTGACGACGAGATATAATCGTTTTGGTGTTTCGCCTCGTGTCAAAATGTGAATGTTTTCATATTGACGATGTTTTGACGATTGTCAAAAAAAATTAATATTTTATATTCGTTATATAATCGTAGCGAATACAACTCGAGCAATCGAAAATAATCGTTATACTGACCTCGTCACTCGACGTATTTTCTTAAAACACCACTCGAGCTGCGCTCTCGTGGATGTTTCGCAAAATACGTCTCGTGGCTCGGAAGTATAATCGATTATTTTCGATGCTCTTGTGATATTATAGCTGATTATACTCTCTTTAAATGTAAAAAGTTTCTCGTTCTTACAGATTATTTGAAATAAACTAAGAATGTACGAACTTAAAAGAGCAATTTCTATTGCAATCCTCAAAATATAGATACACTGTTTCCCATTCAAATATAAAAAGGATTTTTTTTCATTAATTTGAACTCCCATTAAATTCAAAAAAATTTAATGATGCATGATCGGTAATAATAATAATTCAATCAATAATAAATTCAAATATAAAAAGGATTTTTTTTCATTA
>JARQZK010005460.1:0-10000 GCA_030704885.1 Cynegetis impunctata | reverse complement strand
TTATCACTAATAAAGACGCTTCTAATAAGGAATTACCCAATAATCTTTTTTTTCGTAGGCCAAAAACCTTTATAATGAATTCCGAAATGTGTATGAAGTTGATTTCTATTATATTTTTTTCATTCGAGAAATATCGCGCGGTAGTACATCTGCTGCCTACGTATTAAGAAACGTTAATTTAAACATTGGTAAAATAAATATCCAAAATAATATGGAATTTATGAAAACGCATACTAATTTACAGTGATTATTAAACAAAAGGAACACACATTGGTAGTTTTTTTGAATATTACTTCTTGATATTTTAACTTTTGGCGATTTGTGAAAAATGAAAATTATTTATGAAGAATAACCTTTTTTGAAAGTATTTTACGGCAAAATTCCGGAATTTGTGAAAAAATATGAAATATCCAGCTTGATACTGCTCTAGATTTCATACTGATTTATTAGTCAAAAATTAATGAACAGATCTCACAAATGGAAAAACTGAGAGAGTGATTTTCTTCTTATGTTTAACTGTTCATTTCAAATGGACCTAATTTTTTTCGAATTGAATATACTAGGCAAAACTATTAACAAACTGTTTTTCGCTAGATGCCCAAATCGGGCGGAAAACACGACTTGAGTACCATTTTGCATTGTCACCTCTTGCAGGTACAAATAACGGAGTTGTATGCAGCGAAATCATTATTGTAGAAAAATTTAAGTGAAAATCTCGTCCTTAGTTTACGGTAGCTACAGTAGTTTCCTGTTATTCACAGAAAAGTCATTATGCTATTGAATTTTCATTCAACTTTTACTAAATTTTTGGACTTAGGAACATGAAATGTGGCCATAACCCATAATTTTTTTTATTGTTGAACAATTTTTCGTGTTCACTTTATGTGAAAATAAATATTCTTACTATATTGATAATGACATCTTTGGTTTCGCAAAACAATAACGAAATGTGATCAAAATTTACAATCTCTGTACAATATTTTTTCTGCCTGGAAATTCAAGAAATTTTCAAAAAAATATTACATCAGTTATAAAAAGTCCTTATTTAAGTAGTCTACGAAACATTCATAAATGTATATAATAATAATAATAATAATAATATAATAAAACAATTGTATTGTTTTAATATCGAGAAACACTTCACAAATGCGAAATATGCCGTAAGCTTAAGTTTTCATTTCAGCATCACTTACATGGAAACATAAGATTCCCGTGTATTTATGTACGATTGCCTGCATCACAGTGTTGCCGATTTTAGGAGTCAAAATAGTACGCAAAGTGTGAGGGATCGAACATGAATATACTCTCAGCGTATATTTATTTTGCCCCTAGCGTAGATAGTGTGAACTAAAATTGAATATTATTTTACATTCAGTGAACGATTTTGACTCCTTTACTTTTACACATAACGTATGTTTGGTTGCAGTAAATTGAACCAAAATAATATGGTAGACTCAAGGGACGAACAGAAAGCATCTCACTAAAAATCGTGCTTATAGAGTAATTTATCTCGCAGAAATTGGCCACAACTATTTTGCATCCGATATACGGAGTCAAAATGGTCGTGGAGTCAAAATGATATGTGTTAACGCTAATGTACGGAATAAAAATAGTGCTACAGATATATATATATATATATATATATATATATATATATATATATATATATATATATATATATATAATATATACATATATATATATTATATATATATATATATATATATTTATATATATATACATATATAAATATATATATATATATATATATATATATATATATATATATATATATATATATATCAGTGGCGGCTCGTGAGGTTTTGGTTTGAGGAGGCTACAAAAGGTGTTAAAAAATACACCATAGGCGAAAATTTTCAGGATTTCAAGGTCAACCGCCTTATAATTTAGAATCAAAGTAAAACAAGCGCCCTAAGATATTAATTTGTTTGGAAAAAAAATTTTTTCACTTTCGAGTGTATACCTTGAGACCTACAACTCCTATTTACAATATTCACAAAAACTCTTCTCAGCCAATTAATCAATTCATCTATTCATCATATTTTTTTTTTCTATCACAAAATAGGTACCTACCTACCTACTTAACGAATTTGTTACATATTCGAGGAATTAATCAATTGTTGCTCAGCAAGAACCAACAGGGAGGTGAGAGTTTTTTCTTGCCAAAAATAAAATAGGACCCTCCCAAAAATAGATTAAAATAAAATTCTTGTTATAAAAGAGAAACGAAATAAAAATAAAATAAAATAATAAAATAAAATATACATTTAGACCTAAAAAAAAAAATTTAAATAAATTCTTTGGCATAGACATCTATTTTTTATAATTCCTGCATAGATGCCAATGCCAAGGCAGAAGCCTTAAATAAAAAATAACGTTTACATAAAATCAAACAAAAAATAAATTCTTTTAAGATTTTTACAAGGAACAACGAATTATTTGGTATAATACTAAGTAATAAAGTATCTAGTACCACAAACAAAACCTGTGAAAAATAAAATGTGCAAAATATGTGTGGGACAGCAAATAAAAAGTTATATATTTTTGAAGATTAGCGAGATTCTGCGATCTTTAACGTTGGCAAAATGATCTATAATCTCCTCATAAAATTTTTTGTCTTTCGCCAAAAGTTTTACCAATTCCTTTTCAATAGACAACAAACTAATATTTTTCAAACGATCCTGGCTTATTGAATTTCGTAAATAAGTTTTAATTCTCTTAAGAGTGAAAAACGAGCACTCTACGGAAGCCGATGTCACCGGGATAGAAAAAATTAGACAAAAGAGTTTATAAACTTGGGGTAAATCTTGATTCAAATCATTATCAAAAAGGTATTTAATAGTCATCACATGATTTTCATTTTGCCCCAACATTTCACTGTCACTATAAACAACACACAGTTCACTTTTTAGGGCCACCTTATCAAAAAAAGTGTATTTTTGACATAAATTTTCCAAAAGGTTATCTGGAAAATTAGCCGAAAATCCGGTAAACAAATTTTTATTGAGAAATTCGAAGAAATGCAGTTCTTTCAAATCAGAGAACCTTATTTCTATTTGACCCCTAATAGTATCCAAAATTTCATAAAATATTTGCTTATAGTGAAGCTCCATATCTGCGAAACTGAATTTCTTTCGTTTTGGGCTAAATTGAGTCGTATCATCAGTCGTTTGAAATACAGAAAATAGTTTTTTGAAATAAACTTCTGCACGAAATTCTGAAATTTTCTCCAAAAGAAACTTGAGCCGATTTCGTGAGTAAATCACATCTGAAAACTTGTGCTGTAAGATTTGAAAAACTATTTATGTTTGTTCAAAAATTAATCTAAAGATGTTTAAAAAATATATAAATTCCTTATCTTGTAAGTAAGATATTTATCCGCGTTCGGTATTTAAAGTTACTTTATCGGTGGAAAATTCCTCACTTTCAACTATAGAATTAAGAGCCTCTAAAATTTTATCCTTATTATTGTGTATAGTAAAGATAGCTCTTGAAGTAAAATTCCACCTAATTGGTGCGTTACTTGGAATTCTGTTACCTACTATTGCTATTGCATCTAGAAATTTTGTGCGCGTTGTTGATTTTGAAAAAAATGTTGAAAATGCAGATAAATTTGAAAAAAAAATTCTAACTTGCCTAATAGAACTACAAGCGTTACTTAAAACCAAATTCAGGTTATGTGCATAACAATGTGTAAAAATAGCTTGAGGAGCAACAGATTTAATTTTTGTTTGTAGACCGTTTAAATGGCCAGCCATAACCGCTGCGCCGTCATAGGTTTGTGCTATAAGTTTAGATTGAAAATTAAACTTCGAAAATTTCTCATTTAAAAAATCGAATAAATCGGTGGCAGACCTTCCAGAACTGACATCATGAAAACCTAAAAATCTCTCAAATAATGTTCCATCTTTTACGAACCTGCATATTATCGACAACTGCGATTTACAGCTAATGTCAGTTGTCTCATCTACTTGCCAGGAAAAAAAATTAACATTTTTAAGTTCATTTTCGATAAAAGTTTCCAAAACATAGGTAGCAGAGTTTATAATTTCGTTTTGAGTTGTTTTTGAGGTTCCGGAGAAAACTGTAGCGTTGTTAATGAAATTATACAGCTTTTCGTCATATTTGCAAAATAGATCAAGGAGTTCCTTAAAATTTCCCTTATTGCTAGATTCGTCTGTTTCATCTTGTCCCCTAATCGCTATATCTTGGCGACATAAAAATAATATAATGTCGACCAGTTTCTCCAATATTTCTTTGTTTTCCTTAACTTTTTCGTTGTATTTTTCTAACTCTTGAACACGTGCTGTATCAATAACATTAATAATGTTTTTTTTTTCCAAACATTTTAAATTTGATCCGCAGCACGACATGTTCCTGGGATTTTTCGTGCCTTTCCAAAGAACGTGATAAATTTTTTAAATCGTCAAATCCTAAGCGGCCCCAAACAGAGACATTTTCACTAGTAAAAAGTAAACACTGCCAAGAAAATAATTTATTTTTTACCTGTGATCCGGTTAGGCAAGGATGCCTCTCATAATTCTTTGTATTGAAACCGCGGTTTTGTTTTCTGTTACGCTGCACAAAATTCTTCAATTCAGGGGTAGGTCTCACTGTTTTTATCAAAACTTTATCCTCATAACTTAGAGCACTGAAGTTATGGGATAACAAATATTCCACTGAGTCACCATTGAAATTTTTGAAATTAACAGTAATCAAACTCATTTTAACATAATACGCGAGCTGTTTCTGGCGGCCATTAGCGAATTACGACACATTACGATTTCCAACGAAATTAACTCGATGTCACGCGAAATTCTATAGTTGTGATTGGTCGACATTATATGGGACTGGGTTTCCTGTCCCTGTTGCCATTTACATGTGTTTTGCTTTACTATTGCAATAAAGTATTCATCCGAGTATTTGCACCATTGTTTGCTTTTCTGTGGCAGGCATAATGAACGTTGAGAATATACCTTTCTAAGCTTTCCGCAGCGTTGCCACAAATCTTGAAATGAATGAAATGCAGTAAATGTAAATACCGTCTATCTTATTTAATAAATTATATTATATAATGTAGGTTGAAAGGAAGGTAGGTGCATAAAATAATATGATTTTGATTAATATGAATATGCTGAATGCTGACTATTCAATATAATATATATATTAGTGATACACGGAATATTTTTGAGGAGGCTTAGCCTCCTTAGCCTCCTTTGACTAGCCGCCCCTGATATATATCCATGGGCGTCGACTAGGGGGCAAATCGGGCATTTGCCCCCTAGGCAAAAAAAACAAGTTGAAGTACAACAAAATCAAAACATACATTCATACATTAACTGCATTCACTGGGGCGGAGCCAATTTTTATTAATTACTGCATCAATAAATGCTGTATTTTCCCGGACTCTTTTCGAAGAATACTCATCATACAAAGTCGGGAAAGTCTATCACGCTTCATAAAAGTCATGTCTTGACTATTATTAATGTGCTGAAGGACCTCTCAATTATTAACGGTTCAGGTTATGTCTGGAAGAGTAAATGTAATTTTGCTTGCTTCCGTTACAGAGGGCATATTGCCGAATTAAAATTTAAGTAGGTCGCTAGGTATGTGTCAATTTTATGATTTCTGGAGGAGTAAGTTCAGACAACTTCCACATCTCATGCCAGGTTTGTACCTTTGACAGAAAGTTATCCAAACGATCACCGTAGAAGTGTTGAATAGTGGCTGCTACCTCGAAATAAATTTTCAGTCATGCTCCAAATGGTTTTTGGATGAAGCTCATATAAGTTGTATCCTTTCAAATTTTTCCTCTTCGGTAGTACTCGCCCAATGACATTGATGGATGATTTTCTTGATGAATCTGTTTTGATGCTAGGCACGGCATCACAAACTCAAACCCCAACTTTATGGCGTCTTCTTCTGCTTTTTTTTTAGAAATTTTCAAATTTTGTTTCGCAGTCATCTCTATGCTGTCTGATTATGTTCTACATACAATAAATTTCGCTATAGGATATTAAAAAGCTAACCTGCAGGCACATTTTCACGTTCAGTTTTTTTTTAAACATAAATCAATTATTATAATTTACTTATTTTTATTTTAGGTACTAACAGACTTATACAATATCTACAATATGATTGAAACTAGCATTAGAAATGAATTTAAAAAAGTAAAATTTCGCCAGCGGTGCTTAAACAGGAAGTCGTGTCTTGCCCCCCCCCCCTGTCAAACTGGCCAAAACGGCGCTCATGTGTATATCTGTATATATATATATATATATATATATATATATATATATATATATATATATATATATATATATATATGTGTATATATATAATATATATATATATATATATATATATATATATATATATATATATATATATACTTTTTGATAATTATTACCGATAACAGGCTTGGTGAATCTCAAAAAACTCGATTATATTAAAAAGTTGACATTTTTTTTTGTTTTAATAAAATCGAGTTTTTTGAGATTCAACACACCTGTTATTGCTAATAATTATCAAAAAGTTAAAAATAGTTCACAGGCAACAACAACTCAAATATATATATATATATATATATATATATATATATATATATATATATATATATCTCTTGTGTTCTTGCGTTCCTTAGGGATATCAACGTTTTATCGAAGTTGTGATCATACAGATAATGTTTTATTTATTTCTTTGTTTATTGTTTGTTGATATATTTTTTCTCATATTATTCATATATTATGTAGTATTACTATTTTAACTAGTTGTAATATACTAACGATGCTTCTTAATTGTAGACTGTTCTATCTAGGTAATCTTCTCATATCAAATTTTGTTTTTAATTATGTATAGTATAAATGTATTTTGTTAGCGATAAGTTTGACTTGTAGAGCTCTCACTAGTTACGAAATGACCATAGTAGTTGAAGTCACTATAATTAACAATAAAATATATATATATATATATATATATATATATATATATATATATATATATATATATTATATATATATAATATATATATATATATATATATATATATATATTATATATATTATATATATATATATATATATATATATATTATATATTATATATATATATATATATACTATATATATATATATATATATATATAATATATATATATATATATATATATAATATATATATAATATATATATATATATATATATATATATATATATATATATATATAAATATGTATATGTATATCTATTGTAGAGTGTGTCCACTATAAGGACTTACCACCCCTGTAAAATCGTTATTATTTGATCGATTTTGAAAAACTTTTTTTTGTTAGATAGGTATTAGAATTGTCCATCCAACAAGAAAGTGATAATATTTTTGGACTGTTATCGTGGCCAACTGCGACCAATTTTATTAACCCATATTTCAAGAAGTACTATTAGGGATTTTTTTCCACGTAAATTAGTGATGAATTCTGAATCAGAATCATTGAAAACATAACCATACCGATTTTCATCATCATGAAATACAGGGTGTCCGAATTATTTTTTTTTTCAATATGTCATAAAAAAATGTATTATTGTAGTATTTTTTGAAAAAAACTAGTGACAAAATATTATTTAAGGTTGCTTTGAATATATCTGTATCAATTTTCATCATTCAAATATACAATTTGTCTGTCGGAAAATTGAGTAAAATCGAACTGAGGTTTGTTGATGCTTAGTACCTATAACATATTTTCTGTTGTACATTATTGGATGTCCCATATCGGCCTTGAGATTTTATGTTATAACGATTTTGTATAGAAACGAACAACTTGATAACTCTCCAAAAATATCTAGAATCAGAATCGTCTAGAAATTAGAATTATTCGTGTTATATGATAGACCAGTAATTTAGGTTCTCACAGTAACAGCATCATGTACGGGTACTCCACCAAAGTGCTGTGAAAAATATTATGTTATTTATTAGCTGTCAATTAATGATAGTTAGTAGTTTATACTGTTTCAAAGGCGTGGAAAACACGAAAATTGTCATATTCTTCACGGGAAAGACTGGAATTATTAAGATTAGTTGGAGATAGAACGCGTACTTTTCGTGAAGCTGCTAATGAATTCAACAGACGTCAAACACAACGTAACATTAACCATGTAACAGATTTTTTGATCAACACGGGAACATTAGAAAGACTTCCAACCCAGCATCGTAATAGTCCAAGATCTCAGAGCCGCCAGACGTTACTTATTTTCTCAGCAATAATATCTATGGGATGAAGTAGTGTTCTTATGTACTTTCAGTGTATGGGTACCTGCTAACTTGGTGCTAAAGATGGAAAAAAACTCACTTTTCTTATTTTCTCAGTCTTGATTTTTATATACGATACTCGGACACTATTTAAATACCTTATGCAAGCAGCCAGACCGATCGTATGGGCCAAACATCTCGCCAGGCACAAATAAAGTGTCCCTATGAGTATAACTCAACAAAGGATTCAAGAAAAATGACACCATTTCTTGTTATATTCCTGTGATGTAGCCATACGCTAAATAAATACAAAATTACCTTTCTTGATTTCTGTATAAAATGATTTTCACTACGATATTTACTGAGAATAACTTGTCGACATAATTTTAAATTGGTTTATCATCATTTTTATGTTATTTTTTCTCGGGCTCCCTGTTCAGAAATGAGTTAGCTTCAAAATCATGAATTTCTGTACAGATATGTATAGAGTAATTTTTAATAAGAAACCATAATTGCTTATTCCCAAAAATACTAGAATAGTACATTTTTTAAGACATCAAAAAAATTTTCGGACACCCTGTATACTATGATGACAAAAATTGGAACATTTTTTACTTTGGCCTTGGTTTCTCGTTATGTGTTATTATTTCGGTGAAATTGATATAGCCATACATAAATTCCGTTTATGTTCTATACATTAGCAACTTAAATTACCTCATTATTCCGATTTTGCATGAATCACAGAAACTTTAAAAAAAATTGTCATTTGTTACTCTCGACCACGTTGGCGGGCCGAAAGTAACACGTTGTGGGTCGAAAGTAACAGGGCAAAGGGGTTTGTAATGAATATGATATGACATATTTAATCAAACAAATATTTATTGGAAAATTCAGTGTCAGTCTTCTCTATTCAGACTCGCAATTATGGCACACCTAATTTATTGACGCATTCAGTACCTATAATGAGACCACATTTTGCATTCGAAACAATGTAAACTTTGCTCATTCAGTCGACTATTGCTAAAATTTTCTAAACAAACGAGGTAGGAGCAATCTTCATCGTCAAATTTATTTTCCTTGTCTACAACTGCGCTAGTATTTCTAGCTTTAATTTTTTTCATATACCTATGCAATGTAATATGGCAGACATTCAATTTTTTTTGCCATGGCTCTAATTTTTTCACCATCATTAAAATGCTCTTCAGCCGCTTTTCGATAGACATAATAGTTGTTATTCGTGCGGTGGTTATTATGCGTTATCGCGGCAAAATGTTGAAATAAACACACACATAAAAAGTTTACTTAGAGCAAATCAATATGGGGACAAAAGTAACATGTTACTTATGTACCCATAGGGCTTCGTTACTTTTGTACCCTACAGCATTTTTGTTAGAACATGAAAGATAACCTAGGAACGGAACATGCTACACAAAAACGAATTTAAGCAATGTAAAATCAATCGAATTGAGTATCAATATGCAAATATTCAGATTAATATCATCCCTTCAATACTACATAAACATTGAATAAGTAAACGTCAAAAAATTTATTTTTGATTTGTGAAATCACGTAGCGTCCTCTCACACGATCTAACAGTGCGTGGCGCGAGCGGCGATCGAATGCAATTGAAGGTGGCGCCACTGGCTATCTCCTGACAGCAGCTAAGTGGTGTTTTCACAATTCTTTAAACCTACAGAGCATTTGTTACTTTCGACCCGCCGTTACTTTTGTACCCGGT
>JARQZK010005459.1:0-15000 GCA_030704885.1 Cynegetis impunctata | reverse complement strand
TATATATATATATATATATATATATATATATATATATATATATATATATATATATATATATATATAAATATATATATTATTTTGAAACAGGTTGACAATTTTTTTGAAAATTATTTCCAAGTAGCAACAGAACACCTCGTTGAAAACACCTGTATGGAAAACAGGTAGTCTTTGAATAAATTACTGAAGCGATTGATATTTTTTATATTTCTTATATAAAGTGCAATCACTTTATACAATTTAGGAGCTAAATAGGTTATAGAGCGCCGATTTATATTTCTTCTTGAATCCGGGATATTCGTTTGTGTCCAATACTACAATAGTCATATAGCCATGGGCAAGACAGTCTGAACGACTTTAACGTCCGAATATCATTTGAAAGATTGATAGAATGGATAAGGTCACTCGGACGGCAAATTCGATTACAGGGCCATCTGTGAGGAATCGTAAAAAATTGTTCCTACGAAACTTTTGTATTTTTGCCCTAGAATACGAACCTGTAATGAGAAATAGAGGTTCCCACTTGAAATTTCAAAGTTGACCTATATACTGACATGAAATTTTTTTCTCGAAATTCGTAGTCGAGGAGGTGTTAAACGGATGGAAAAACTACTCCCGCACCTGACTTTTTTTCTTCGATACACTACAATAGTATGTAGGTATTTTCGGGAGAAAACGACTAAAAATATGCTTGAGCCGAAGAGCTCCGTCACTAAAGTTGTATTGTATACTAAAGTTTGTTGTTTCTTACATACAAATTCTTAGTACACTAATTTGAGGACCTGAAATATGAACAAAGCGTTAATACTTTCAAAATTCCTTGAAATTCGTATATGCGCATGGAAAAAAATTACTTGAATTTGAAGTGGACGTAAAGATGCGCAATGCTCGAAAATCTTCAAAATCGCTTCAGACATAAAAATTGAGGCTATGAAAGATATCAATTGAAATCTCATACGTGCACTCTTCTAGCATCAACTCAATAACTCACTTAGCAATAGCTGTGGAGGTGCGCAAAACCTTCTTCATTGAAAATTTGGAAACCACAACGGTGCACTTGTCTAACATTTGTCAATCCACTTGAGAAATATCAATCATATAACTCAATTTGGATGAGCTGCAGACGTGCTCAAATCCGCCACTTCTTTGCCCAATGTTTGAAGATGTCAACATATTTACAGAACTTACACTAATTTTGAACGCAACGGTGTGCACTAAGAAACTCCCCAAACACCTTATTTCATTTCATTTTGTCTGATGGGGAGGTGTCAAAATGTGTCAGGAAAAAAAATTTATATATATATATATATATATATATATATATATATATATATATATATATATATATATATATATATATATATATATATATATATATATATATATATATATATATATATATATATATATATATATATATATATATATATATATATATATATATATATATATATAAACATAACATAGCTAATTCGGGCACAAAATGATTGTTAATATTTATATATTTCATTCATCTACTATATTTCACAAAATCTGTCTTATTTTCATACACAACGTCAATTTTTTTAATTGAGTTTTTTGGCCCTGACTTATTAGTCAGTCATCATCCTGATATTGTCTTTTATTATTATGTATTATATTATTCATTTGTTTGTAGTATTTGTGAAATTAAAATATAAGCACACACATACATACTCCACATTCACATAATGGTGACATTTTCAAACCAATTTTATGCATATGTTTAGCGTATAAACCGTGTGAAGGGCGAAGGACGAAGTCTTCCTAACAATACAATAAATTGACGATACACAAAGTCAATCATTTGAGAAATTGTGATGAAATTGTTACTAGAGAACTAGGTTTTCATATTCTAAATACACTTTTTTCACTAACCTTCTGAATTTTTAATTCTTATATAAATATTATGACCTCCTGTACGCTCTTCACAGATGAATTCATTGTTCAGCATGACTCCGGATTCGCTGAGCGTTCGCGCCTCATTAATCTGATGTTCCTCATACAAAACCGGGGTTCTGGAATTGAGTGCTTTAGGCAGATATCATTTATCATTATTATGTGAACTCTCATGCTCAGACAGGCGAAGTTTCAAAAATATGAAGCTACCGTTAAGATGTATTCATTGGCGAATGGTTATCGATACTTATCTTCATGCTTTTTTGTCCTAGTGACACAGCTGTCCAAAAATTAAAAAAGAGCTCGAAAAGTTGAATATATCCGGATACCGACGCCTTGATTTATGATAGTCCAGATATTCTTTGTAGGAAATATACGTTTGCAAGACTAATGCTATTTCTGAACTCTAGTTCTGTACGCTTATTTCTATTGGCATGTTTCTTCGGAGATCGTTGACAATCGTTCCGAATCACAGAAAAACCCTTGTGATCACATTTGTTATTAGGGAACTTTTTAACGAAATAAATAATAATTAATTTCCTCTCTTTTATTTGCTAAATTCACGTCTAACTTAAGCTAAGAAATTTCAGAATATTGGTTGATATAAACAGAATGAATTGAATAACATTGTAATATTTCAACTGACACTGGAAGAAAGCTTGAATGAAATTCTATGAATATCCAAATTTTTTGGTTGGAAGAACAGTAACTCAATAACTAAGACTTAAAATAATCAGCTTACAGTAAGTTATCACTTATTTACGTGATACTGCATTTTCTCCTGATGTTAATTCTAAATCTGAACATGTATAGACATACCGATTCTTAAATTCTTATTGTACAAAATTACTTGATGAATTTCAATTTTTTTGTTGAATCAAGATCGGTTAGTATAGATATTTGAGATTATTCCGAGAAAAAATGTTTTTTCAAACTAGAGTGCTACCTTGATTGAATAAATTACTAGAACACATTGGGAACCCTCAAATGGCATCTCTCTTACAGAAACCGAATTCAAGTACAAGTTTTCAGTCTTCTAACTTAATTCGAAATAGCTGTAGATATGCGAAATGCCCGATAATCTTTCAGAATGCCAAGCAGAACGCTTTAAATTTCTGAATTAAAATTACTTGATAAAAGAAATCTATCGAAATCCTCTTGGCGCACTTTACTAACATCAACTCAATCTATGATCTCAATTTCAACTCTCTAACTCAATTATCAGAATTTTAAGACGAACGCAAATGATCATGAATCACTAAAAAATATGTCTCTATATTAAAGTGGCCGCGTTTGAGGAAAAAAGTAAAAACCACTAACCACTACATTAAAATTAACTCAGTCCATATTATTAATTTCAACCATTTAACTCAATCTGGATGAGCTGTGGAAATGCGCAAATTCTCCAAAATCACGACGAGAAAAGTAATTTCTCTACATGAAAATAGCGGTGGTGGGAGAAAAAACTTTATACCACTTACAGGCACTTCCTTTGCATCAATTGAATCTGACGACCCTTAAAAGATTTTTGCTCATGCATCTACCCGTAACTTTCCGCAAAGTTTGGAAATATCAAAGTTTTTAATGGATTCCAGTTTTGATAGTTTCATTATACTTCAAAAAATCATCCACAGATATCCATTTCTATTGGTCCACTATGTCTCAAACGGATAGAAAAACCAGTCCCGCACTTTACTGTCGACTTTCGATACAGTGAAATAGTGTATTATTAGCAGGTTTTCACTTTGAAAACCTGCTTATTAAAATGGGTGCGATTAGCAAAGTTCGACCATATCATATGTATATCATATGTATGTGTAAGCTTATGTATTTTAGCGTTGTTTACAGGGCAAAGGGCGCAATTCTGAAACCATAGGGTTGAAGGTTTGTGAATAGGTAGTTTAGTATGATATCTTGGATGGGATTGGTTTTGGTTCGAATTGGTTGGGGGGTTGACCCCCCTAGAGGGGAAATATATCTTGTTTACACTATAAATGACGCAATTTTGAAGAAATAGGGTTGAAAGTTTGTAAATAGGTAGTTTTATATAATATCTTGAATGGAATTCATTTTGGATAGAATTGGTTGAGGGGTTGACCCCTTAGGGGAGAAATGAATCTTGCTTCCACGACAGAAGGCGCAAATTTGTAGCAATAGGGTAGAAAAGTTGTGTCTAGGTAGTTTCGTATGATATCTTGAATGGGATTAGTTTTGGTTCGAATTGGTTAGGGGGTTGACCCCCCGGGGGAAGAAATAAATCTTATTTACACGATCAATTTTGGAGTAATAGGGTTGAAAGTTTGTAAGTAGGTATTTTCAAAAGAAATCTTGGTTGATGTTAGGTTTTGGTTTGAATTGGTTGCAAGGTTGCCCCCCTGAGGGAAGAAATAAATCTTGTTTACATGATAAAGGCCTAATTTTGGGGCCATAGTATTTAAAGTTTGTGAGTAGATAGTTTCTTATGATATATTGAATGGATTTAGTTTTGGTGCGAATTGGTTGGGGGTTGGCCCCCAAGGGGAGGAAATAAATCTTGTTTACACGATAGAAGGCGCAATTTTGGTACCATTTCTATATGAATTGGTTGGGGGGTTGACCCCCCGGAGGAGGAAATGAATCTTGTTCACGCGATAAAGGGTGCAATTTTGTAGCAATAGGGTTGAAAGTATGTGAGTACTTAGTTTCGTATGATATCTTGGATGCAATTGGTAATGAGACGAATTGGTTGGGGGCTTGACCCCTCGGGGAGGAAGTAAGTATTGTTTGCACATTAGAGGGCAATTATTTTTTTGGATTTGGTACAAAAATCATGAATAGATTTTTCAAACTGGATACGTTATGAAAACCTGCTATTCTAATGCAGCTCGCTGCGATAGAATTTTTTTTGGTATCTATTCATCGTAAAAGGTGTATTATGTTACCCATATTTCCCATAGGTTCTTTTAAATGCTTCTCTAGACTAATAGTGGAAACACTCTTGAAATTTTATTTGGAAATACATTTATGTATTCTATTCAAAAATTCAAATTTTTTCATGTTTGATGTAGAATAAACCTGATAAAATGATATCACAAATATTATATATTCGTCGATCTACTAAATAGTTGTACAGCTCATAATGAAATGAATAAAAATTATTGTGATATAATTTCTATACCTACCTTATTTAACATGAAACAATAGAATACTATTGGATGGATTTGTCCGTTACTTTGTGATAATACATTTCAAATTATGGATTGATAGAGCCGATACATGATGTGAATTAGTGAACATATTAAAACAATGGTTTATAAAAACAATTTACACATTTATTAATAATAAACGCATGACGCACGTTCCGGTGAAACTTTACCTTCTTCAGATGCTAAATGCATTTATATTATTAATAAGTTTGTAAATTGTTTTTATAATCCATTATTTTAATATAATACATTTTAACTTCAAATGAGAAAGAATATACTTTATTTGTTATCACAATTTTTAGTTCAATGTTTGCGATTGCAGTTTTGAAGTAATACAACATTTTCAGAGAAATCTACTTTGCAGTCGCAAACATTTAAATGAATTCTCATTTATAGTTAATAGTATAATAGTAGGAGTATCCATCAATTATATTTTCTTTATCCTTACAATTCGTTTGAATCCAAAATGCGGTAAGTTTTAGTAATTACAAGACTCAATAGTAGAGCTCCTGATTCCCCTAATCCTTGGAGACATCAAGGTATAGTAAAACGACTAATGTATTTCAGTTCAATTGTGTACTCTAAACTGCCCCTAATGCACAGACCAATTGAGTGGAACCTTTTACCAAGGTCAGATTTGATGCTATTAGTGATTAACCTATGGAAGGTAACACAATCAGGGAAGGATCGTGAACGTTTGGTATAGTAAATAGCTACCGAATTTTCTGAACATTCGTCATATAGGTTGAAATAGTTGTAAATTTTACATACACTAATTAGCATTACACTTACTTCTTTTTTCCCGAAGCTAATATTTAAGATCACCTGAATGAACCTAAAATGATAGCTATTTAAAATAATTTGTAATTCTTTAGTTTTCAATACAACGATTAGTTGTTGTTATAAATTATTCTACTAAAATTTGTCATTTTGTTTTGGTGAGATTGATGCTCTGAAATATTTGTATGATACATCTGTTTAAGGTGAAAAGTACATTATACTTTTATTTTCATAACTTTATTGATTATTTTTTGATTTTATGCAATTTCTGCATTGTGATTAATGATGGAAGCGGAAACGTGGAATTAGAACGATATATTGATATCAAATCTCGAAATGTTCTACCTACAAGCGTAGCGTTTTAGAGTAGAGGTTTTATTAAGTTACTTCTAGGATTGAATCGAGGAAAGTTAGAGTTCAAAAGAAGATGAAAAATTCCGAAGTAGTTTGATATGTCAATTATTTTGCTACAGCGAAGACAAAACGTGTATATGAACTGGAAAACTATTTTTCAGATTCCATGACAAAAGACATTTACAAACCGAAGTATTCGTAGTAAACTCAAAGCTAAAGTGGAAATTCGTCAATTTAAATGTCACTCATAGTCCGCGCTATATACTTACTAGGGAATAACTTTCTCGGTTCGGTTTTCCCATTTAATCTAGAGTTCCGGCTTGGTTCAGCCCGGTTCGGATCAGAAGAGGACGCTAGGTAGGAGTGGAGGGAGATATATAAATAGAAACGAGGGGATTTCCATATAAAGATGAATGATGAGCATGTCCCAGAGAGGTATTCCAGTGGATTTTCAAAATATTTCCAGTTTCTTATATTGATTGGGATATGAAATGGTTTTAAATCGCGATTAGAGGTGATACGAAATACGATCCGAGTTTCCCAGAGAAAAAATTTCAACTTAAATGAGAATTTAAAACAATATAAATTGATATCAAGATTCCAGAAATATTTTCATGTTTCGCCGCTTTTCACAGCTGTTTTAATTCAGGTTAATATGTAGCTGCAGTATTAACAATCTGCCATTTAAAAGCAAAATTTCTTTCCATAGACTGATCAATTTTCATGAAGAAATCACATACACTCTCCAATTCGGTTTCAATCAATTCTTCATCTCAAGTTACCCTTGAATGTCACTTGATTCTTTGTTCAAAACCATGTCGTCCTATTCTGTTCGTAACTTGAGCAATATCTGTAGTTCAACTATCAATTTGCACGGATTCATCATTTCCAACAGTCAGAGCAGGCCACAGTTTTTTCCAGCATAATTTCAATGTGTATGGCTTCAGATCTGGGAACGATTCTTTTATGTTAACAATGCTCTTTGTTATGTCGAAATTGCAGTATTACATAATATTAATATCACTTGGCTTTTGGCCAGCATTAATAAAGTAAACTAAACCTGCTGAATTTACCGATTTGAAAAAATGGTTGCGCTGTGGGTACAGAAAGAGTTCACAATTTCTTAATAATGATAATAATAATAATAATAATAATAATAATAATAATAATAATATATATATATATATATATATATATATAAAAATATATATATATATATAATTATATATATATATATATATATATATATATATATATATATATATATATATATATATATATATATATATATATATATATATATATATATATATATATATATATATATATATATATATATATATATATATATATATAAATTTATAACAGAAGATATCAATTATTGGTATAAAAGGTTTATTTCAAAACATTACATATCAAAATTAAAAATTACCAGGACGTTTCAATGGAGTTTCCATCTTCATCAGCTAAAAGTGGGATAGAATTAAATTCAGACGCTTGAATATAAATATAATATATAAAACATATATACACATACACAAAAATAGAAAAATTGTATTCCATCAGAATGTTCGTCGGTAGTTGTCACCTTCGTTATTGACTACTTGACTAGCGAGTCTTCGTTCACCCGATGTGTAATCGTATACTGAATGGTAAATAACCAAAATTTTAAAACCGTCCAGTATACAGATAGCGCGTCAACCTCAGAATCAGATAAAACAACTCTACACCAACTTAAAGAGCAAAATTCTAACAGACAAGAAATCCCACGTAGTATACAGCGTTCCCTGCAAAGATTGCAAAAACGTCACAACGTCTACAAGATAGACTAAAAGCCCACAGATATTCCAAAGCAGCAAACACTGCACTCAACAAACAAAAACAATCAGAAAGACATGATTTCTATTACGATGAAACACACATATTAACGGTAGAAAAAAAAAACCCCGCGAAATCGCAGAAATGATTTTCATACAAAAGAACCGAAACAACATAGTAAACAACAAAATAGATATAAAGGGCCTAAGTTCGATATATGCCCCATTATTGTGATACGTTAGTTCTATACGCATGAACGATTACACATCGGGTGAACGGAGACTCGCTAGTCAAGTAGTCAATAACGAAGGTGACAAATACCGACGAACATTCTGGTGAGATACAATTTTTTTTAGCTGATGAAGATGGAAACTCCATTGAAACGTCCTGGTAATTTTTAATTTTGATATGTAATGTTTTGAAATAAACCTGTTATACCAATAACACAGGTAAAAATCACAAATTTGAATATATATATATATATATATACATATAAATAGGTATACATATATATATATATATATATATATATTTATATATATATATTTATATATATATATATATATATATATATATATATATATATATATATATATAAATAGTGGTACAGAAAGAATTTAACGAATTTCAAAACCACTCGCGTACCTCACTGTGTATTTCCAATACAGTGCAGTAGCCTCTTTTTTTTTTAGGAAATATTGACAAATTATTGAGAAATTCTCACAGAACTGGCCAATGATGTTAAACAAGCAACCTCGTCTATGAACAATCTTTTCATGAGAATATTAGAGTCGATTATCAATTGAAGTTGTGACACATATTCAGTATTCAATTCATATTATGAATAATTAATTGACAACGTATTCAGAAAATCTGCTGGGAGGTTAGCAGAGTGAACAAATCTGTTTCTTTTTTTTCTTCCTTCCTTTCTCTATAAGTCTCTCTCTCTCTTTACCCTTCTGGTTTGAGCTGCAGCATGTTAATGAACAGGGTCCACCGTGCTCGAAAACACGCTGCAGCACAGGCGATAATATAATAAATAAATAGCACGCGCTTCTCTATATTTCCTGTTGCAAATTTAGCGCGCGCTTCTCCATATTTTCCGTTGCAAATTTTCGTCGCATTAATCAAAATAATCCAAACAAGTGTCACATAACGAGTGTTAAGATGTGACAAATCAAAAAAGGTGAATTATCAATATATACGTCTTTCGTTCGAATAAAACGTGAAATATTTTCATTCCCATCCTGCATGCAGTGAGTAGACCAGGCTCGTAACTTCTGGAAGATGCAAAACCGACGAGGACGAAATATCTGGGTCGTTTTCACGCACTGCCCGAATTCTGATTCACCAAAATATTCCTGAATTTATGTGTTCCCCTGAAAGATCCACAGATATCATTGAACTACCCGCAAAAGGTAGAATGCTTAGGGTAATTTGTGTACATGATATATCTTGATTTCTGATTAGAGAAGATCTTTCGATTTCCCAACTGTATTTGTTTCAATTGAATTTTTTTGTAATTTCTTTATTATTGCTGATATATTGTAGAAACAATTCGAAAACTGAATTAAATTTTTCGTGTTGTGTGGTTTTTTTCTTTCAGAAGTCTAAAAATTCCAATTTTTGTCATTGAAGTCGTGCTACTTGCGAAATACTTACTTCAAATAAAAAATAATACTTAATAAAAGGTGCAGGTGTCTTTTGTCGGCCAATTACAATATGGTAGGTGTTGTAGAAAAAATCTGAAACCGCTTTTCATTACTCTTTTTCATTCATTGTTGTAGGTATGCGTCCAAATGATGAACAGAACATAACGTCGTATTAATTATTTCAATAGATTGTTACATCGTTAAAAGCAAATAAAAAATTTTGATCTGAATTTGAATCATTATTTTCACAATAGATTTTCGGAATGTCTACCACTGACTTTCGAACACAACCTACATATTCTCAAAAATTGTCCCTTTAAACGCCTTGAACTCAAATCATTTATTTCACGTGCTGCTTGATCAATTAAGAAGGATGTAGTTGCAAAATGATGGGTGCCCCGCACACTATGCTCGTGCAGTAATGGCGCATCTTGATCAAACACTCCCATGAAAATGGATTGGCCGGCTAGGACCAATTGTGTGGACCTCAATCCTCTCGATTTTTTTTATTGGGGATGTTTAAAAGATAAGGTCTATGTAAAATCAATTTGATCGGCAAATGAATTGCACCAACGAATCAATCAAGCAGCTCGAGAAATATCTGATTTGAGTTTAAGGCGTTTGAAAGGACAATATTTGAGAAGATGCAGGTTGTGTTAGAGAGTTGGTGGTAGATATTTAGAAAATCTATTGTGAATATAATGATTCAAATTCAGATCAAAATTCTTTATTTGCTTTTAACGATGTAACAATCTATTGAAATAATTAAAACGACCTTATGTTCTGTTCATTATTTGGACGCCTACCTACAACAATGAATAAAAAAGAGTAATGAATAGCGGTTTCAGATATTTTTAACAACAACTACCACGTTGTAATTTGCCGATAAAAGACACTTGCACCTTTTATTAAGTATTATTTTTTATTTGACGTATTTCGCAAGTAGCACGATTTCAATGACAAAAATTGAAATTTTTAGACTTTTGAAAGCAAAAAACAAAAAATGTTATACCGTTTTCTAAAGAGCATTAAATATGCTACTTTTTAAGATCATTTGCTGATTCTGTCTGGTAAAATATTTTTTCATAGTAAATAGTCAAACTTTAGTTTAGGTTTTCGGATTTAAATTAAATTCAAACAACTTGATTTTTTGATGATAGCACAAGAAAAAAGAACATGAGTTAGAAGTTATTTATATTCAAAACAGGCGAGAAAATGACCAGAGAGTATAGATTTTTGGAAAAAACATAAGAGTGGCAATATCTCGAAAACCAGGAACCTTTTACTGAGGTCATGTTGATGTTATCTGATTGACCTGAAACTAATCTACCTCCAGTGTCAATCTGGCGTGTTATTTACGGGAAACCCTATATATACATATATATATATATATATATATATATATATATATATATATATATATATATATATATATATATATATATATATATATATATATATATATATATATATATATATATATATTTATATATATAAATATATATATATATATATATATATATATATATATATATATATATATATATATATATATATATATATATATATATATATATATATATATATATATATATATATATATATATATATATATATATATATATATATATATATATATATATATATATATATGTTGATATTCTTTTTCTTCTTCTTCCACATATCGTAGAAATCTCTGAAATAATAACCTACACCAAAATCAAAAAGTCAAAAACTAAAATCCAGAAGGGAACGACACTGACATATTCGTGTTATGCGGAGAATGACAATTTCCGAAACCGGCAGTCCTGTCAGACGAAGCATAGAGAGAATAATAATAATAATAATAATAATAATAATAATAAGTTCTTTATTTCCAACAGGTATAAAACCCAATTACAGAAAATATTTAAATTATAGCTATATAGAAAAGAAATCAAACCACAGCGCAAGAGACAAAAAGAAAAAACTAATATGAACTAAATGAGACAATACAAAATTAATGCAAAAGTAATATCAACCAGTATCTCGAAAGCTGAAACTGAACCTAATACAAAAAATAAGCTTATTTATTATTTAAATCAGTAGCAAGAACAATAACAAGAGAAAAGAAAATTACATAGTAAAAAATATAATAATTATGAATGTAGAAAACCTGGACCACAAAAGTTTTTGACTTGTTGATTTTAGTGCAATTGATTTAGAGATTTGAAAGTTAATTCTTTGGATATGTAGTTTTGATATTATTGTGTTCTTCTATTCGTCGACATGTTATTCTGTTGTTCTCGATTTTTATGTTCATTTTGAGTTTCTTTGCCTATTTGAGGTTTTACTTGTAGCATTCTGATGAAGTAACCGAAATATAGATGAACAATGGTTGATTGATATTAATTTAGTCCCTCTGCCGAGTACCCCATATTATCCCTTTTTACTATGTAGGTATTTGTTATGTATATATATATATATATGTACTCATATATATATATATAGGTATATATATTTATATATATATATATATATATATATATATATATATATATATATATATATATATATATATTTATTTGTTATATATATATAGCAGTGCTGTCATGATGAAAGGAACAAATTCATTAAAAAATTAGGTTTCTATTTCATGTTAAAATCCTCGGACAGGTCGATTAGTATTTTTATTTGGGCATTTTTCGCAATAAAAATTTTGTATACAGGGTGTCTCATTCAAGAGCTATGGCTTTGTCATTAGTTTTTTTAAAGGTAATACCCTGTATATTATTTCACTTTACAATTCTACGATAAATTCTTATCACTTTTTGTGAACATACCATATCCTCGATGGATTGCCAGAAACGGAGATAGTGGGTAATGAGAGGTACGCTATGAAAACACACAAATGTAATTACTAATTTAATTTTTACATATGATCAATCTGTGTTCCGTTTACTTCGAGAGATTTTGTTGAAGTCGATTCAATGTTTCCCGTTGCACATTTTCAAATTACTTCTGGACTGATAAGTCTTATTCCTGCCTGATTCTCTCTTTTAGATCATTCAATATTATTTGGTCTATTCAATAAACTTTAGACTTCAAATACACCCCATAAGAAAAAATCCAATGGGGTTAATGTCCCGGTGATCTTGGCGGCCACTCAAACCATCGGACCTCTCCGTCCTATCCATCTGTTGGGAAAAGTTGCATCAAGAAATTGTCGAACAGCGATTGAAATAGTGAGGAGGTGCCCCATCTTGTTGAAACCATATCTCGTTATTAGGTATGTCAGGATCTTGTGGGTTAGTGAAACAAAACAGCTAAAGCCGGAATGAGTTCGAACTGGAGAAAGTTCAAGTAGTCCTCTCCGTTTAGTGTTCCTTCAAAAAAATAGGGACCAACTATAACGATTTCGAACAATCGCTGCCCATGTATTAATTTTTTGAGGGCCGCTGTGTGTGGCATTCTTGCATCCAATGAAGGATTCTTCGGTCGCTCCAATACCTACAGTTTTGTCTGTTGACGTGGCCATTTAAAGTAAAGGTGGCTTCATCATCAGAAAAAATGAATTAATGTTTGTAATGAAATTTAGATGTTGATTATGAATTTCAAAGAATCTGCTCAACAAAACTGTACTCTGCGGTCAAAATCGTCTTCTAATAATTCATGTACCAGCTTAATTTTTTATAGGGATGATACTTATTTACCTTAAGTATTTTATGCACGGGACCGCTAACTGATAAATTGAAATTATTGGAAATTGTAGTAATGGATGTATGAGGGTTATCTTGGGTTTTCTAGTAGAACGTTCAGAGCACTGTTTCTTCAGATACTCTCGGTGGTCTTCCTTTAGGGTAAATCTCTAACGTGGCCGTATCTCCTGAATTTTGATTCAATTTTGGCTGGAACTGTCCGATCTAGTAATTGGCGACGATCAGGATGATTTTCATTGAATAGATTGCAGACTTCTTCTTGTGAACGCACCCTATCTCCAAAACGCAATCATCATAAGTACTTCAATACGTTTCTCTCTCAAGTAATTGCATTTTCTTAAAACAATTGAAAGTAGTGTAGTGCCTGGAGCGTTAAAAAACGTGAAAAACTGCGGGACTATACAGCACCAGTGATATGAATTCAAGATGGTACATGTGAAATTTCATTCTTCAGATTTAATGACAATGTTTACCTAAATTTTTTTTTGTACTTTTAATCCAACATTTTAAATCTCCAGGTGCTCCACTATCTTCCCGTTTATAATCTGGGAATCCATCAAGTTGAGGCATATGGTATGTTTCACAAAAAGTGATAAAGATTTACCGTAGTGAATTGTAAAGTGAAATAATATACAGGGTATTACCTTTAAAAAAACTAATGACAAAGCCATAGCTCTTGAATGACACACCCTGTATACAAAATTTTTATTTCGAAATTTGCCAAAATAAAATAACTATTCGTCCTGTCCGATGTTTTTTAATTGAAATAGAAACCTAATTTTTTTAATGAATTTGTTCCTTTCATCATGAAAGCACTGTATATATATATAATATATATATATATATATATATATATATATATATATATATATATATAAATATTATAATATATTTATATATATATATATCTATATATATATATATATATATATATATATATATATATATATGTATATTTATATATATATATATATTATATATATAATATATATAATATATATATTTATATATAATATATATATATAGGGGAAAACTATTTGTAGGGACTGCAGCAATGTAAAAGGAAAACTTTTTGTAGTTTTTCCAAGCTTTAAGAATCCTTTATTCCATCATCAGGGAGAATCTGTCGTGAGGATGATACATAGATGTCGATAATACGATATAAGAAACATTGAAAATGATGCTATTTGTTAAAAAATTAGAAAAGTTGATACATTTTTGAAGTTATAATTAAATTTCTGAACGAAATGACAAATCGGTGTCACTCATTTTTTTTATTTTCAAATTGAAGTTTGACATTATTTCGTTACGTTAAATTAATTTGATTTTGTGTTATTTTATATCAAGTGAAAGTAAAAAAGAATAAATTTCACTCAAATGGCTTATATCTGTTTTTTTATTGATGGATTTATTGTCTTGATAAATAAAGGCCATTTCTAAAAAAGATCTTTTTGAAAGATGTGATTCTCTTGCTAGAACAGTCGTTGAAAGGTAGTTCATCTGGTGAAAAAAAATTTTTTTTTGTACTTTTAATCCACATTTTAAATCTCCAGGTGCTCCACTATCTCCGTTATAATTTGGGAATCCATCAAGTTG
>JARQZK010005458.1:12500-18444 GCA_030704885.1 Cynegetis impunctata | reverse complement strand
CTTTATAAGAATTTCATAACTAAGTGTCCACAATTATATGCATTGAAAGATTTATATCTCTGTCTGTTGTACATTATTTTGTTTCTCATATTATCGCTTCTGAAATATGTCCTTGCTTCTATAGGAGGACCCAAATTTTCGAAACTATCAAAATAATATATATTCCAAACTTTTTTTTATATATACCGTCCAATGTGTACCTTTTCCAATACTATCATCTAAATTAATAATACCAGTTTCATTATTCCGTATTTTTTGAAGTTGCTGTCTTGGTAACTTTATTGGTAATACTATTGATATGGACCTATATATAAACCTTTTTCCTTATGTTTCTTTCTTTCTTGTGTTCCATTTTCTTATTATGTCCCATACCCAGGTAGCCAACATGACGTTATTGACATCTATAAGACGTCAATTCTTAGTCATTTTTGGTCTTTGACGTCCGGTGACCAAAAAATGACGTCTCTATAACGTCATTTTGAAGACATGGTTTAAACGTCAACTTTTAGACGTCTTTTAGGCGTCTCATATAGGTCTTTAATTCAAAATTGAGTGATCCGGGTCAAAATTCATTGGTAAAATTGATTAGTATCTTTACCTATGTTTTATATGTTTTGCTGTTACAAATCAGTACTAGATTAACTCTATCAAATAAAATTATTTAAAAAAAACTGTGTATTTTTCAAATTAAAAAATGACAAAAATTAATTAGAATTTAAGAAAATAAGCCTAATATTAATGAATTTAATACTATTTTATTTTTCCAAATGTCAGCTCTATCTTGAATTTCTAATAGATTTCGTTTTTTACACCTGACGCCTCTGACATAATTACCGATAAGTTATATACCTTTGTTACCGGCAGACCACGTTGCCATTCACGGCGACAAATCTCGAAAATGTTGACTTGGCGACGATTGTCCAAAAATGATTCACTTTGGCGACTGACTTACTATTTTATGGAGAAAAGTCGAATACTTTAGAAGAGTACATTCGTCGGTAATATAAAAAATTTGCAAAACGCGACTACAACTCGACTCATCTCAGTTTTTTAATTTACATCATAGTTGATGGCGATTTTCATCCTTGTCACTCTGGCAACACTGCCGGCAAACTATCGTATACTTCCTTCCTACGCTACAGAAAGACAGAAAGTTGTGTTGTGGTTAGGCGTTTATTTATATGATATACAAAGAACTACTTACTACTATGGCTACATTTTTTCTTTTGTAACCTGTTTTAGTTGTGTTGTGTGTTTTATTCTACTATCAGCGAACCAGGTGAAATAATTGTGTACTGCGTTCTGCAACTTGATGAAACAGGCGGCGAAGGACTCGCAGTAGTTCATGAAAACTGGTTGACGCCATTAAAAATAAAAAGAAAGGCAAGAAAATATTCTCGGAACTTAGTCTGAACAATGCACTTATTAGTAAGTTGAATTTAAAGCCTATTTTATGAAAACAAGATATCAAATAATGTAGCGAACTAGGTGAAATAATTGTGTACTGCGTTCTGCAACTTGATGAAACAGGCGGCGAAGGACTCGCAGTAGTTCATGAAAACTGGTTGACGCCATTAAAAATAAAAAGAAAGGCAAGAAAATATTCTCGGAACTTAGTCTGAACAATGCACTTATTAGTAAGTTGAATTTAAAGCCTATTTTATGAAAACAAGATATCAAATAATGTACATATATTTTGAAAATTTGATCAAACCTTGAAAATTGATGAGAAATTATTGACCATACTTGCTAAATTCAATAATATATATAAAGACGCCCGAAATTAGTGAGACTGATCAAAAATTGTTATTATGTCTTTTTGTTGACCATTAAAATTTAAATAACGTTTATAATATATATGTTTATAAAATCATTCTATAAACTTTCCTAATATTTTGATCAATAAAGCACTTTGTTGAAGTTTGAGCACTAAAACCTGAATCACCCTATGTACATGAGTGTTTTGAAAAATAGGAAATTGATAGAATTAGCTAATTTGTAATCTTAATTTCCAGAAATAACATAATTAAAAATTGAGAGGGCTTCCTTAGATTAAATACAGGATATAATAAAGACATGGCTGAAGCATGCACCAGACCGAAAAAGAGGACAGAAGAAGAATGATGAAGTTGTAAATATGTATAATTACTATGGAAGTTTGTAGCCAAGTTGTGCAGATATATAAATAAATGTTGAAATTTTTTGGGGTCCATATTTTACGTCTTTTTGAGGTCGTTATATCGTCCATTTTAGGTCTATTTAGTTTCAAATTAGACGTCCAATGGATGTCAGAATATGACGTCTATTGGATGTGACATTACGGCGTCGTTTTGACGTCATATTGGACGTATATTTGACGTCATTTGGACATATGTAGTGACGTCCTTTTGAAGTCATATAGACGTCATGTGCTACCTGGGTAGTCTTTTTCAACATTTAGAAGCCGCACCTCCTCCTAAAGCGCCTAGAGCTCCAAGAAGTGGTAATAAAAATAGCAAGAAACCTCCACGTTCAGGCGCTACCAAAATTCTACCTTTACGTGATTCCGTTTTAGATATTCGTTTAGGCCCCATAGCTATTTTTGTTTTTGCTTTCATGAGCATGAGTACAATGGATGCAGCCGCTTTTTATTTTTTACTTGCGTCTTTCGATCTCAATCGAAATGACTGATCATATATTATATCGTGTTCTCTGCACGCTTGATACAATACATTTATTCTGATATACCCCCAAGCTATTCTCTTCTCAAGATTCGTTCTTGGACTACAAAATTGATATGTTGGTAAATGTAACTCTAACAGTTATTTATCAATCAACTTATTTATAAAGAAACCACCTCTCTTCACGGAGTGCCGTGATTTTCTGATACTTTTCATTTTATTATTCACCTTATACGTTCTCATTTTCCAGTAACATCTAGTGTAAGTGAAATTAGAATAATAAGGAATATTTATTTATTCACAGATTATATAATAAATTTTTAAATTGACAAATTATATGTTTCTGATATACTTTACTGATTCCTGAATCCGAACTATTGGATTCATATTCAGTGTCTAGGGGTCATCCATGAATTACGTCAGACGAATTTCATGATTTTTTGCCCCTCCCCCCGTCCTTGTCACAGCTGGTCACATTTGTGAGACTCCCCCCTCCCTAGTGTGACGTCACATATTTTGCAAATTTACATTTACAAATTATTGAATGAAAACAGCGGTTCCGAAATCAGTTTTATTTACATTTGAATTATTTTTTAATAAAATTAACATCAAATCAACAAAACAAAAAGCAATTAATTATATGAATTAAAGAAATCAACAAAACGAAAAACGATTGGCTATGTTATTTAAAGAAATTAACAAAACAAAAAATATTAAAAGAATTATATTAATTAAAGCTACAAACTTAATAATCTTGAGGTCATTCTTTTAAATTATTTATAACTGGCATAGCAGTCACTTCGTTCTCGTTTGAGTTGTTAATGTCAGGAACATTAGCTATGTCAACATCTTCCTCATCCAACCATACAGCATCATCGTCATCATCCACACAAAGAAGTTCTCTGGCACGTCAAGCAGCAAAGGACGAATCTTCGCTATGGGTAAAACTTCTTGTTGCCTCTTATGTAATTGCTTGTGTTGATTAGTGGTCTTGTATGATGCAAAATATACACCATCATACGGAACTTGCATCAAATGTGATGACGCTCGGAGATCCAGAGCTAACTGAAGTAATATAGTGGAGCAAATTTACCTTCGGGGTAAGACCCCTCTCGCAATAGTCGCCAAAGACTGGATCGTCTTACACCACAACATGGGACAACCTCGCATGTTACTATTTGTAATAAATATTGAGATTCAGGCAAATGATTTTCGTACCAAGTCGCATAGATTTTGAAACACCCCCTTGTCACACAATGTCACACTTCGTCGACCCCCTCCCTCCCCCTCAAGGTGTGACGTAATTTATGGATGGCCCCCTAAGTCTAAAATTTTCTCGACCATTATTGGCTGCAGAGGATCATTCCAATCGCCGAACACCAGATGGCATGCTATGTAGGCACATTCCTTCTGCTGTCCCAACGGATGTGCCAACTGTCTGCCACAAATGCTACACAGCATAACATCTGGTTCAAACTATGGCTGACGGATATGCTCCATGGTAAATGACTGGTTGATGTCCTTGACGCACCACGGGCACAATAATAGTCTTTTCTCTCCATCTTCTTCTAGCAAACGGAAAAGTTCGTAGCAGATACTGGCTGAAATATAATGTTAATATGCAATATACATACATAATGTATAGAAACTTACCCATTCTACAATTTGTTAATTAAATACTGCTCGAAATATGGCATGGTATGGTATTACTTTCGCTTATTATGGAATATATACTGCAGAGGAATGAGTAGGGTTAAAAATGTCGAGGTCACTATTGAAGAATCGAAATCAAACTTGAGCCCATTCCTGGTATATTCATTTATATTCAAGGTTAATACTCTGTTCTATTTTCAAGGTCATTAACAACCAATCGAAAACTAAGTCACCCCCACTCCTGATAAATATCCACTCAAGGTTAACCGCCCATTAACTAAGTTATCTCCACTCCCAAATATCTACTCAAGGTTAAACAACTTTTCAAGGCCAAGGTCATTGTGTACGGTGCACGCCCATTCTTTACCTACTAGCCACCGTGTGGTGAATTACCTACCATGTCATAGATTCAATTGAAGTTATCGTTAAAACCAAACATTTGTTTTTCTTATAATATTGTTACGGAGATTAACCAATTCAAAATTTCAATTCAAATTATTTTGTTATTATATTCAGGTATAAAATTAGCAACCAAATTAACCTTAAAATATATATTCGGCTGATTTTTCTATTTTTGTTCGTATTTGTTAGACTTTTTTTGGAATTCATTAACGTTTTTTTCACTTTGCTTCTATATGTATATAATACATTCAAATAATGAATCTATTTGCTATGAATGATTAAGTATCTAGGAAGCAATTCTGATGTTACCTCTTGTTCTTGTATCGATGTGAGATTTAGATAAAGATATCATAATTCGATTTTTGTGTCAATATACTCTGCGCTGAAGAAAGTTATTTCACTAGTTCTTGAGATACGGCGAAGGAACCGGATAAGTGAAATTTTATATATATTTCTTGAATATGTTTGATAAGTGAAGAACACATAATAGTTTGGGAAACTGAATAACTTGCTTCAGTCAGAAATGCAGTAAAAAGTTCATAATATGTAACTTATTCGAAATATTTCCACACGAATTATTCATTCTAACCTTGACGAAACTTTATTCTTCATTGAACACGAAATTATATATTTTTGTTGAATACGTTATGTGCTATTAACACGTTCGCAACATCGAGAGATCCATAGAGGGACCCGTGTGAACCTTTTTTTACTATTTTTGTAAAATGATGTATGCTCATTTTGAACATGAATAAAACCTATTTTAATGTGAAACTTTGTTTTTTTTCAATTTTTTGACAATTTTCCGTCGTGTCCCACAGGTGGGTCACACAGGGAAGATATGTGAGTGTGACTAAACGCTCTCCAAGTCAAGAAAGCAATACGTATATGTCGTCTTCAGAATCTGAACCATATAATGGTTCTGAAGATTCGTAGAGACCTTCGGATGGCGAGGTCGAAACTCCCAACGCGTTGTCAGCAAGTGAAGATTCAAGCATTGATGACAATAGTGATAATGGCAACGTTGCGGAAACAAACAATTTGGACAAGTGCGGACCTTGCACGGAACTGCCCGTCAATTTTCCATTTTCTGGACAAAGTGGCTCGAAAATAGATACTTTGGATTTGACTCGACCTTTTGAAGTCTAGAGACAGTTTGTAACAGATGAAATTCTTGACCTCATGGTTTTGGATCCCAACTAATGTCCAAACCACTTCGACATAGATCT
>JARQZK010005458.1:0-7500 GCA_030704885.1 Cynegetis impunctata | reverse complement strand
GTAAATTGAATCGAGTTGTAGAAAGTATTTATATATTTAAGGAAATTATCTAACTGCCTATCTGTACCGGTCCAAATACAAAAAATATCATCTACATAACGCCTCCATAATGAGAAGTTAGTAATTAAATTATTATCAGCATTGAAAATTTTTTCTTCTAAGTTATTGGGATCACCGTTATCGCCTTTGTTGAGTGAAATTTTCATGAATAACTCAGAAGAAAAAATGTTCCATGCTGATAATAATTTAATTACTAACGTTTCATTATGAAAGAAGCTCGTCCTCATCAACTGTATCAAGTATGAAGTAATAAGAAGATAACTGAGCCTTAGACACACCATTAGAGATAACCTAGGATTACTTTCTTTAGATACCATCGCGACCCTAATATAATTTCTTAAATTTTTCAACACCTACCACCTAATATAGCGTCCACTGAATATATACTGGATAAAATAGACGAATACAATGTCAATATACAGGATGTCAATTTCAGTATCAAGGGAACCAACTTTTGGGATATTTGTTGTTGTATTATATTTAAACACTTCAGCCCCAGAGCACCTACCCCTTAAATTCCAAATAGCAACACCCATTCATTATGCTCTTTTCGAAATTGTTATGTAATTCTAGATGAGTTACATTTTAATATTAATTTCCTTTCCTCAAAATTGCAGTATTTATAACCTCAAGATTTTGAGTTATTATCTATTGTGATAATAAAAGTAGTGATATATTTATCTAATTACTTCATGAATTGTTTAAAATGGTTTCTAAGCACAAGTACAGCCGATATTCAAACTGTTCGTGGACCTTCTGGAGGGTCTCTAGAGAAATATTCCCATTCTTGAACGATCCTTTGTTTTTGTTCTTCTATTGAGTCTGGTTGAGTTTTGAATACCTACAACAGATTTCATGTTGTTATCGATTTGTTCATAATCCATGAAAAACTATGGAAAGTAAATCAAATGCAGAAAAAAATTTGAGTGGAAACAATAAAATCCGATATTTTAAAGAATTACTGATGATCCTAATCAATTGTTGATTTGAAATATAATTTTTATTAAATGCTTCTAGATGAATGACTATTATGGCACAGTTAACACAACACCATTGAAAATTTGCATTATTTTAATTTAATGAACTAAATACGCTTCATAGATTCATGAGGTTGAATACTGTCATTTTGAGGGAAAAAATTAGAAGAAGTAGCTCATCTAGAAATTCATAAGAATTTAAAAAAAACAAAATGAATATGGTTCTATTTGAAATTTCAGGGATAGGTGCCCTGGGGCTGAACTGGTAATATATAATACAACAACAAATACCCCAAAAATCGTACTCCTTCATACTGAAATTGACGTGTTTCGCCAAATTTTCATAGTATCATTAGTTGAAGAAATATTGAAATTCATTTTCAAGAACACATTATTTAGCTTTAATGGCACCTTTTATGAACAAATTTTTGGAATCCCTATGGGTTCTCCTATTAGTCCTATTTTAGCGAGTATAATACTGGATTACTTATTAGAGAAGGTAGTTGAAGTTCCATTCATGTATAAGTATGTAGATGACCTTATTTGTTCAGTTCCATCTAGTGAGGTTCAGACAACTCAGACAAAGAAATTAAATACTGTGTTGGCCATGAAGAATAGGATTACCTTTATAAGTGATAAAAAATTTTTGAGGACAACTATATAAAATTTTTGTTGACAATGGTTATCCGTGCACCTTCTGAGGAAACTTCTTTTCAATTCTAGTGTTTATAATGAAGTTTCGGATAAGAAGAACCGTCCTGTGACAACTTATAAGAAGCTTCCCTTCATTCCGTATCTTACGCAATCGTTGATATCGGTTTTCAAACAGCTTACTAATGTAAACTTTGCTAGGTATAATTTGCTACGAGTGTCTGATGTTTTCTCAAAGATTAAGGATGAAACACCGCTTCTTTTCCGTACTTACATCATTTATAAAGTATCGTGTAATGATTGCGAAGGATGTTATATAGGACAGACCCAACGATGGTTAAGACAAAGAATCACCCAACACAAAATTGACTGCAAAACAAAAAAAGATTCTTGTGCGTTAGCGAAACATTATAAAAAGACCGGTCATTCCTTCAATTTTACTGATGTGAAAATATTGAAGTGCGAAAACAATCATAAAAAAAGACTTTTCCATGAAATGTATTATATTAATAAGACTAATAATTCCATTAACTCTAAATCGGATATAAATCAGATGACTAATATTTATAGTTGTAATTTGTAGACGTTTCCATGTTTTCAATTCATTGCATGCCATGCACCGATGATATCTAAGACGCAGACAGGTTTTTTGTTTTGTGTATGGTTTGTATTGTTGTTTTCTAAATTTTCGGATTCCCTCATTTAGTTCATTCAGTTCCCAGCTTGCTGCATTGAATCGTTTTCATGTTTTATATTCTGTTAATAATTTTTACTTGTATATGTACTTTTAAGGCTACTTGTACTTTTTATTTATACAGCTGTTTTAAATTGTGTTTTGTTTGTAGTGATCTCCTGATGAAGTCAAAAAACTTTGACGAAATATTGAGAATTAAATGATAAATAGAGTTTTATTCAGTGTCAATGAACTATAACCCGATAATTATCATTGATAATGGTGATCGCGTTGATAAATAAATATATGTATATATATATATATATATATATATATATATATATATATATATATATATATTGTATTAGGTATATATTTATTGTAAACCTTACATATACATATACGTATACGTATAGGATATTTCGTATATTCGTATTTTCGGTATATTCGTATATTCGTATGATTCGTATATTCGTATATTCGTATATTTGTATATTTGTTATTTGTTCTGGCGCGGTATTTTTAAAAAAATTTTTAAAGTATTATTTTAAAATGGTCAAGATCACCATAGATTCAACTGTTGCTCGTGGAAGTTATTGAAGGGCCTCCCAAATGCCATCCATTAGCCTCTATGAATACAAAATGGGTTCGGGTTATCATGGAAATAACTTCATTGGCAAAAAATGCGAGTTGAAACATGGAAATTTCTCTTTTTTGTTATGAAGAACGAAAAGGAGAAATTGAAATTTTAATTGAACATGCTATTTTAAATGATAATTTAGGAGTCACTGGCAACGATAAAAAAAATTTATCAATTGAAGATAAGAAAGGCTTGGAAATAATGAAGAAAACTTGTCGTTAACTTGAAGACAGCCATTGGGAGATATAATATTGTTCTTCCAGAAAGTAAATCAGCCGCATTGAAAAGACTTCAATGTAGAAAATAAAATGAAACTGGATTCTACCTTTCGCCAAAAATATTCGAGTCAAATTCAACAATTTTTAGACAAAGGCTATGCTAAAATTCTCAAAGACGAAGACATAAAACTCCCTAACACAAAAACATGGTAACTGCCTCATTTTTCTTTCCGTCATCCGAGCAAACCAGACAAATTTCGTTTTGTGTTTGATTGCAGAGCAAAATGAAATGGAATTAGCTACAATGACAATCTAATGAAAGGTCCAGACCTTTTGAATTCTTTGTTGAACATACTTTTTAAATTTCGTCAATTCAAAACTGTTGTTATTGGAGATATACAAGAAATGTTCCTTCAAATTAAGATAAGACCTGAAGATCAAGTGTTGCAGAGATTTTTATGGAGAGAAGAAAATAATTCAGTTTCACCGAAAATTTATCAAATGGTTTCTATGATATTTGGTGTCATTTGTTCACCTAGCTGTGCCTCCTTTGTTATAAGAGAAAACGCCCTCAAAAATGGAGCCTATTCACCAAGAGCAACCAAAGCTATCTTTGAAAAACATTATATGGATGACTATCTTGATAGTTTTCAATCTGAGGAAGAAGCAGCAGAGGTCGTAAAAGACGTTTTTGATATACATCGCAGGGGTGGATTCACAATGCGTAATTGGGTTAGCAATTCCCGAAAAGTATTGGAACAAATAACAGCAGAATTACGTGCGACGTCTTATGCTACATTAGAATCAGTTATTCGCGGAACTGAGTTGACAGTTGAAGAATTGAAAGTGGCAGAAATACTAATAATTCGTCAAGCCCAGCATGAAAACTTTAAGGAAGACATTGAAAGACTTCTGAACAAAAAATCTGTGAGACATTCCAGTCGCATTTGGAATTTAACTCCAATTCTAAATGAACACGGAATATTATGCATTGATGGCAGATTGAACAATGCGATAAATCTCAGTTCAAGTACCAGAAGACCTTATATTTTGGACCCCAAGAACGTTGTTACAAAATTAATAATTCGATATCATCATGAAACGAATCAACTTCAAGGAAGAGAAAATTTAATCAATTCTCTGATACCAAAATTTTGGATTTTACAAGCTAGAACTACAATAAGAAATTACATGAGAAATTGTATAATATGTCGAAAGTACTATGCCAACGTTCAAACTCAACAAATGGGTCAACTTGGAAATTTCAGATTAACACCTCAAATAAGACCCTTTTATATTACTAGAATGGATTACTTCGGACCATTTATTGTAACTATAGGCCGGCGAACTGAGAAACGTTATGGTGTACTATTTACTTGCCTTTCTGTACGTGCCATCCATTTAGAAATAGCTAATTCTCTTAGTACAAATTCAGCAATTATGGCAATTCGCCGTTTTATTTGTAGACGAGGTATGCCTGGACATATTTATTCAGACAACGGCACAAATTTGAGAGGAGCAGACAAAGAAATGCGAACTGCTATCGTGGAATTAAAGAAGAACAAAATTCAAAAATTTTGTTGCATTAGAGGTATTGAATGGCATTTCAATCCTCCAGGTGCTCCACACATGGGAGGAGTCTGGGAAAGTCTAGTGAAGTCAGTTAAAAATACTTTGAAGTCTATAATGAACGAACAGAAGCTTCATGAAGAAATTCTTCAAACGTTATTTGTAGAAGTGGAGCATACAGTCAACAGTAGACCTCTGACATTCGTGTCAAGTGATCATAACGACGAAGAATCTTTAACTCCTAACCATTTTTTGATAGGGCAGTCTCCGGAAGTAATGTCACCAGGAATATTTGACAACGACGACCTATTTTATAGGAAACACTGGCGTATTGCACAAAGATTTGCTGATTGTTTTTGAAAAAGATGGTTAAGAGAATATGTTCCCAGTTTGGTGAGAAGATCGAAATGGCATGCTAGTAAACCAAATGTTGGCATTGGCGATTTGGTCATTATAGCGGATGAAACCGCTCCTCGAAATGCCTGGTTGAAAGGAATAATTTCACATGTTTATCCAGGAAAGGACAATAGAGCACGTGTTGTAGACGTCAAGACAATAAGCGGCACATTCCGAAGAACTATAAGCAAAATTGTATTGTTGAAAGAAAAAGATAAGCTTCAGTGCACTATTTATTAATTTATTTTTTTTTTGGCCGCGGAAAATGTTCTGGCCGGTATTATTTAAAGTATGTATATATATTGTTGATAAGAAACATAGTATGTAAAAAAGAATTGAATGACAGTTGTCAAAATATAATTTAATAGAAAGTCAATCTTTATTTGAGATCAATATAAAATACAATAAATTGGTCTTGCCATAACAATATTCGTATATCCGTATATTCGTATATTCGTATATTCGTATATAAGTATATTCGTATATTCTTATATTGGTATATTCGTATATTCGTATATTCGTATATTCGTATATTCGTATATTCGTATATTCGTATATTCGTATATTCGTATATTCGTATATTCGTATATTCGTATATTCGTATATTCACATATTCGTATATTCACATATTCACATATTGACATATTCACATATTCACATATTCACATATTCACATATTCACATATTCACATATTCACATATTCACATATTCACATATTCACATATTCACATATTCACATATTCACATATTCACATATTGACATATTCACATTTTCACATATTAACATATTCACATATTCACATATTCACATATTCACATATTCACATATTCAAATATTCACATATTCACATATTCACATATTCACATATTCACATATTCACATATTCACATATTCACATATTCACATATTCACATATTCACATATTCACATATTCACATATTCACCTATTCACATATTCACATATTCACATATTCACATATTCACATATTCACATATTCACATATTCACATATTCACATATTCACATATTCACATATTCACATATTCACATATTCACATATTCACATATTCACATATTCACATATTCACATATTCACATATTCACATATTCACATATTCACATATTCACATATTCACATATTCACATATTCACATATTCACATATTCACATATTCACATATTCATATATTCATATATTCATATATTCATATATACATATATCCATATCAGTTTCAAATTACGTGCTATTCAGTTCAATACAGCAGTCAGTACTGCTCGTATTAGATGGTAAGGAAAACCACAGAAACCATTATTCACATAATAGGCAAGGCATATTAGGATTTTCCGAAACAAGTTTTGCTATAGTTTTAATTTTCTCATCCTTTATGTTTTTTTGGGTCGCCGAACACTTATTTAGAGTAAATGTTGCCCAGAACTTTACTTTTTGGGCTTTTTTTGACGACAGTTCGGCACTTTTTTCAGTTTTCGGCCTATATCTCAGAAAGAAAGTGTTTCTTCGATAAACCCATTACATAATGAAAGTAGATAAAGTTGCCTACATTTCTCATTCGAAATTTTTTTTGTAACTAACCGCTATATTTGCATATCTAGTGAAATTCACCGTTTACCGGAAGTCGCACTTGCTATAATACTTAACTGATCCATCAATTCATCACACTATACAATTTATATTATACTGAATATATTATAGTAAATTTCTCATAAATATAACGTTTTCCTTTGGAAGACTAACCCAGAGATTCTCAATCACTATTTCACACAGTGTATAATAGGTATGATTTGAAAATGACTAACTGAGACCTAGATGGTTTGTGTATGACTGAATAGCAGTGTGGAATATTCTAGCATACCGGGAAGGCGAGGATCGTGACTCTCAACAATAGAAAAACTCCCCAAAAATGGAAAGACTCGGCAACAATCCGAAGGACGAGTTTTGGGTAAAAAATCAATTTTAAAAACAAGGAATCATTTTAATGGTCTAAATATAAGAAGATAAACTTTAAATCAAATCAGTTAATTACATTGTACAATTTACACAATATAAATAGCAAATAAGCTTGTCACCTCCTATTTATGAAAAAAGTACTTTTACATCATGAATAATAAGAATATTTTCAATGAGGAATTTGAGATAGATTTCTCTTCTTTAGCATACATTTCAATAATTTGGCGGCACACAATAATGTCGTGGCACACTTTAAGAATTTCGCAGCACACAAAAATGCCCCGACACATGTTGCGTCCCCGTGATTGAAAATCACTGGGTTAGTCTTCCAAAGAAAAACGTTATTCAT
>JARQZK010005457.1:0-18519 GCA_030704885.1 Cynegetis impunctata | reverse complement strand
ATAAGAGTACGCTTTATATATTTTTCAATCGCTATGTTATATTCAAAGACAAAAAATGAAATATTATACAAGTCGAGACTTGTATATATCTTGTTGAAATAAAACCACTCATTTATTTTTCTTGCTTCTTATTCTCCTACAAAATTGAACATTTCTCTGTCTACATCATTTAGAACTTTACTTTTATGAAAGTACATACATATTCTAAAATTGCATAGCTTTCAATTGTTGGATTTATGTTATATAAGGCATTAGTTATATCTTCCACAGATTTATCATTATTCCAAGTGATTTCTTCAACAATTAGTACTAATTTACGATAATAAAAAGGAAAATTGATATTGTGATTAGTTCAGATACATCAGATTCGGTGAAATATAGGTCATTTTCTCACTTTGAGATGGAGAATACTTCTTCTTCTTCTTCATAAAAAAACTTGAGCCCCACTATTGTTTTATCCTACTCCATTATTCTCAATTAATTTCATGAACGATTCCCATTCATATTCATCAAATGACATGACACTATCATTGCAGCTTACTCTCACTGCAGGGTTGAAGTATCGAGCTGGACTCAAACCATTTTCTACTAGAAATATTCCAGCCTGAAAGCCACAATTTAAAATGAAATTTTTTTCATTTTTGGCGGCCTCATCGTAGACACACAAAATTCTATCAAAATCTTCGTTGATAGAACCACTGTATTGGGACATCTTGCTACTTCAATACTCAACTGAACTTAAAGTTTGTTACTCATATCAATCCAAGAATCATGTGGCTTTGGCATACCCAGTCAATGAACGAGCACCTTATTTCCTTTTCTGCGAAAGACTTTTTCAACCAAGTAAACGTCAGAGTATTTAGCTTTCTGCAATTACTGTAAATTTTGTTCAACTAAGAAATGAAAATAATCATATTCATGATTCGATGATAACATTGTCTCTTTCGTTTTCACCGGCAATCTTGAAATACCGTCAGCAGCATCATTATTTGTTCCACTAATATACTTGAAATTATAATCAAAGCCGCTGAGAAAAAGTGCCCATCGTTGTAAACGTTGAGCAGTCATTTGTGGAATACCTTTATTTTCTCCAAATATTGCTAATAATGGCTTATAACATAAAATGAATTTACGACTCATTAAATACTGATAAAACTTCTTAACCCCCCAATATATGGATAAAGCTTCTTTGTGAATCACAGAATAATCTATTTCAGCTTTATTAAGAATTCTAGAAGCAAAACTAATTGGTCTCGCAGAACCATCTGATATATGTGATATACATGCATTAACACAGCTCCTATTCCAACATTGGAAGCATCACATACTAATTTAATATTCAAATTCTGATTAAAATGAACCAAATTCTGATCAGAAGTCATAATCTTCTTCGCTTTATTAAAAACTTTTTCACATTCTCTAGACCAAATGAAAGACTTTCCCTTCCTCAATAAATAATAAAGAGGCTGTAATAAGTTAGACAAACTAGGAACGAATTTAGCATAATAATTAATCCAACCTAAAAATGATTTTACTTGTGATATATTTCCAGGTCGAGGAACATCCTGTATTGCCTTCACCTTCTCTGGATCTTTATGTAACCCTTCTTTATTGATAATTTATGTCCAAGACATTTAATTTCAGATTCAAAAAATTTACATTTCTTCAAATTTAACCTGAATACAGCCTTACTGTAGAGCAGCAAATAGTTCATCTACTCTTGGAAGTGGGTATTTAACATCTTCAATATATTTATTAACTGTTAGTCTATAATCAGCACATAACCTGATTTTATTATTATCTTTTAGAACAGGAACAAGAGGAGTACCCTATTGGGAATTGTCTGTAAGTTCAATAACTCCTTCATTTGTGAGTTTATCTAATTCTGCCTCAACTAATTCTTCAAATGCGAAAGGAATTGGCCTAGGTTCAATGAATATCGGTTTAATATCATTGGAAACTTTTAATTCAATTTTTTCGTTTCTATATAACCCTATCTGTTCCTTGAACAAATCTGAATATTTTTTCAATAGCATTTCCAGTTTGGCATTCTTTACTTCAACATGATTACTACAATCTAATCTGATATTGAACAGTTTCATTAAATCTCGTCCTAGCAATGATCTTGAACCTTCTTTGACAACTATCAATCTACTTATCAAACTGACATTATTATAAGTCAAAATAACATTAACTTCGCCTTTAGGTATTATAATATTTCCATCATAAGTTTTCAATCGAATATTTGTTGGTTTGATCAATATTCTCTTAAAAAGTGACAAATATACTGCCTCAGGAATGATATCTGTTACATACATCATATCGAAATATTTTGAATCAGAATCTTTATTCAATTCAATATAATTATTTTCTTTTTGATAACAAACCTTAGCAATATGACCCTTTCTCTTACAAATTTACAAGTAAATTCTTTAAATTTACATAACGAAAAGTTGTGAAAACCCTCACCACAATACCTACATTTTTTTATTTCTTCCACTGCCTTCTTATCATAGCTTAATTTCTCCTTCTCTACTTTGTCGGGCATCTGGTATTTTCTTGCCTCCACTTTATGAACAGTTTGTACTGTTGATGAAAATGCCACCGCTGCTTCTCTCTTCACAGCTATTTCAAAAATATCGTTTATTGTTCTTGAGTGCTCTTCTTCACATAAACGATCCAAAACAGATCCTTTCAACAAACTTGTCTTTCATTTTGCTATCTAATTCAGCACCAAATTTACAACTACAAGCTTTATTCTTCAATCTGACATACCATTGTCTGATTGTTTCTCCTTCAAACTGCTTCATATCATAAAAATTAATTCGCTCTTTAAAAATTGCTACCTTCGGTGAGAATTAACCCCTGAGAATAACAAATAAGTCTTCTAACTTCTTGTTTTTAGGTAGAACAGGATCGCAGAAATCTCTTAATATTTTATCCTATCGCAACCAACAAAAGTGAAACCTTTCTCTTCTCTTCTCCATCACACCATAAGCTTCAAAATACTGCTCCAATCTTTCTTCATGAATATCTCACTCTTCTCCAAATCTATATTCTGGAACTGTGCCTATCATGACATTATTATCTTCTGATCTTTCAGTCATGATGATAGTTTTCCTCGTCGCCAATTATAATATATTCGTAATGAAATAAAATAATTTTCTGAAATGACTTTTTATTATATAAAATGACAATTAGAATTGTTTTATCGAAAACAATACACGTCTGCCTACTACATATAATGAAATCCATATACAAAGGACATTACAGTTTGAAAACGGAGTCGTTGGAAAACGAATTCGTTGTAGCATATGCTTGTTCGGGAAGGGGGTTGTTTTGATCGGAGCCGTTTGGGGTGGAATAGTTTCACGTTGAAGTATTGAAGCTACTTGCTTATTCTCTATTCGTTCAAAGCGTTCAGTTATTGGAGAAAATAATCGATTAATCGTTCTATCTTCCACAGATCGCCCCATCTATATTTTTTCCTCACATCTCTAACCAGCTGTTGAATCTTAAGTTTACGTTGGTGCTCTTTACACATGGCCTTGGAAGTCATGATGAAAGTGAACTGAAGGTTAGTCTATTATGATTTTACTTTTATAAATTAATCCGCCCAAATATCGCTTATTGGAGCAATTTCTCAAGAGTACACCCTATATTGGATATTATCCGTACGAGGATAATGATGAGATCATTGACCCTTGTGAAGCACAAGAGAATTCAATATTCATTTTTGACGATATAATGTGTGACAAGCAGGATAAAAATAAGGATTATTATTCTATGGGTCGACATAAGTATATTGATGTAGCGTTTATATGATAATTTTTTACTAACTATAGTAACCAATCAAATTACTTAATTTAGAGTCATGTTTCAAATTTCATCCAATCATCTATGGATTACAGCGATAATACCCTACATGTGGTGTTTTCAGTTTGGTGTAGTTTTGTTGAATAAAAATGAATAAATAATAAACGTCAGATTGACAATCAATTTTTTGAAATCTACAAAGTAAAAAATTATCTTATCGAATACCCCTCGGGCCTTGATAACTCCTCAAAATTTTGTCATAGTGAATCCTTTAAGCGTATTGCTTAAGGATAATAGCCGTCGGCCTCGGGCTATTATCAAGCAACACGCTTTCGGCATTCTCTATGACAAAATTATCTCGGTATTATCAAGGCCCTAGGGGTATTACTACTGAAAACACATCTAACATGTGATAACGGAAACATAATAGTACTATTTAAACATGATGATATTAACCTACGTAACGTTTATGATGAACATGCTCAGATCAGATATGACGTATGATGAACTCAAGGAATTATGTTCTATGTGTCTCTTTTTTGTTTTGAAGTATCAGTTAATAAAGAACGTAAATTCAATTTCCATAAATATCAATCGAATTTGATTACTCTCAAATTTCATTATCTTTGATATACATGATCGCACTGTTCTTGACTATTGTAAAATATTGAAGATTCATATGAAAAGATTTGTTGATTCAGGTCTTGAAGTGATATTGATTATTAATTCACACCAATATAAAGAGAGAGAGAGAGAAAGAGCTTTTCATAATAGAAATGTTTTGACCTTATGTAGGTATGATTTTGTTGCTTTCTATATATCTATGGTAACAGAATTAAATTATTTCGTTTGAACCTTATGTATAGGATGTTGTTGTTTTCTATATAAGTAGAATAAAATTATTTCGCTTTATCTACATGATGGTTTGTATATATCTATGATGATATAACAAAATGGTTATAAATTATTTGGTTCTTTATTTCTTATATGGTTCTGATATAATATAAAAATTTTACTTTCTTCGTTATGAACGAAATTATCGTAAAACAGACACGAATATACGGAAACATAATAGTACTATTTAAACATGATGATATTAACCTACGTAACGTTTATGATGAACATGCTCAGATCAGATATGACGTATGATGAACTCAAGGAATTATGTTCTATGTGTCTCTTTTTTGTTTTGAAGTATCAGTTAATAAAGAATATAATATCGTAATATTCCACGATTGAAAAATATATAAACCTTACTCTCATCACTCTGATATAATCCCCTTATTTCGATGATATTATATTGTTGGTTCTCTTTAGCCTGAAAAATAAAATGAAATGTAATTATTATAATATAGCGATCAAATTTTTTCAATTTGAAATTTTTTTAAAGCTTGTTAGAGTTGTATAATTTTAATAGAATAATAGATTATTTAATTGTGCTGGATGTAATCGTAGACTGATAGTGAAATTTCATCGATAGAGTCAAATAAAACGTAATAGCAGATTGAACGTTTATTAAGACGTGTGTTTTTACCACTGGCTTGAAACAGAGTGGTCTAAATTGCCTCTCCGTTTTACATACATCGAATGCAGCGCTGTTGCCAGACTGCAACTTATGGGAAACAAAATAAACAATGAACATAATAACAAATAATAAAATAGCTTAAATATTAAACATACTCCCCGCTTTTGAAGGGACTTCAAAAATAAAAATTAAACGATATATATATAAAAAAAAAAAATATGCCTTCAAACACGAACTTCTGTCTAAAACACAACTTGTTCTTCAGTTGGGAGAGGACATAAGCTTCTAACTGGTCTGGTGATAACCTTGTTGGAAGTTAAAACTTCAGCGACACGGTGCACGCCGTCCTTGCCAGGAAACAATTTTTTAATTCTTCCTAGAGGCCATTGATGAGTGGGTCGCTGATCATTTTTGATGAGAACCAGCATTCCTTCCTTGATGGGACTAGCTGAATCCTTCCATTTATACTGCAGATGAAGCTGCGACACGTACTCCTTGGAAAATCGAATCCAATATTGCTGCTGCAGTTTTTGGATGTCTTGTATGCGTGTAAGGCGATTCGACGGAGTGTGGGTCAGGTCAGGATCTGGCAGCATGTTGGTTGGTCGTCCAATTAAAAAATGGGATGGAGTTAAGGGTTGTAAGTCATTGGGATCATTGGATTGAGAATATAAGGGCCTAGAATTGAGAATTCCCTCAACTTGAACAATAAGGGAATTAAAATCTTCATAAATCATAGTGCGATTAATCATCATTCTTTTTAGCAAAAATTTGGTGCTTTTCACAGCCGCTTCCCAAAGACCGCCATAATTAGGATAATACGGGGGAATGAAATGCCACTTTATATGATTTTCCGATGAAAAATCTGAAACTGCGCCTTGTACATTATGTAAAAATATTCCTAATGAATTTAAATCGTTTCTTGCTCCTACGAAAGTGCTTCCATTGTCAGAATAGATATTAGAAGGAAAACCTCTTCTTGAGATAAAACGTCTGAGACATGAGATAAAGTTTTCCGTTGTTAAGTTTGACACTACTTCTAAATGTACGGCTTTTGTGCAAAAGCAAATAAAAACACAAATGTAAGCTTTAACTAATTTAGATCCTCTTCCAATTTTATCCTTAAGTATGAAAGGACCTGCATAATCGATGCCCGTGGACTGAAATGGAAGGCTAGGCATAACTCTACTATCAGGCAGAGCTGACATTGGACATTTCGCTAGTGATGGGTTGAACCGAAAACATGTAATGCACCTTTTCGTTACCAAACGAGCTAGATTTCTCCCCCCAATAGGCCAGTAAAATTGTCGAACGGAAGAAAGTAAAAGCTGGGGTCCAGGATGCATTAATATTGAATGCTTGTATTCAAAGATTAATTTGGCGAATGAATGTTTCGAAGATAGTAGAACTGGATGTTTTTTGAGAACATCTAATGAACAAAATTTTAATCGGCCTCCAACCCTTAGGATATTATTGGAATCGAGAAATGGGGCTAACGCGCTTAGTTTATGATTTGGGGCTAAGGCTTCGCCCTTGGCCAGTGACGAAATTATCTCAGGGAATGATTCAAGTTGTGATCGTTTGATCAGAGCATTATTGGCTGAATTCAATTCGGTTACCGTCAATGGGCCGTAAGTTCTGTCCTCCAGCTTCTTCTGAGCGTTTGAGATAAACCGCAGGCAATAGCCAGTAACTCGTTTGAGCTTCATTAATTTGGAAAATGTATTAAAGAGATAAAAGGATTCCACGACCTCAACCTTAAGAACATTGGATGTGCCCTTCAGTTCTGGCAAGAACATTTCTGAATAATGGTGATTAATTTTAAGACCATCAATGGAGTTATAAAGAAATCGAGGTCCATTATACCATTGATTCGTGTGGCATAACTGTTCAGGGAGAACGCCTCGAGTGGCTAGATCAGCTGGATTTTCTTTAGTGGGGACATAGTACCAATCTTCGATCTTAGTTAAGCCTTGAATTTGTGATATTCTATTGGAAACAAAAACCTGTAATTGATTAGGATCCTTTTTTATCCAACATAGGACAATCTGGGAATCTGACCAATAGAATATAGGCAACCGTGGGAATTTGGAATTGATCACTCGTGCTGTTAACTTCGCTCCTAAGAGTGCTGCACAAAGTTCCAGCCTAGGAATTGTTAGAGCCTTTAAGGGTGCTACCTTTGTTTTACTGCATAATAGTCGAACCATGTAATCGCCGTGAGTGTTTATACTTCGAAGATAAATGCAACTCGCATATGCAGTAGCAGATGCGTCGCAGAAACAATGAAGGTCGAAAAGATGAAAATCATCGCCGGTTATTCGTCTAGGAATTGTCAAATTATTCAACTGGGGTAACTGATTATAAAACTGAAACCACAGATATTTCAGATTATCAGGAATAATATCGTCCCATTGTATATTGGAAGACCACAACTTTTGGATGATAATTTTCGAAACGATAATGACTGGACTGAGTAGACCTAAGGGATCATATATCTGGGATATAATTGATAAAATTTGTCGTTTAGTGACCTCGGAATCAATAGGTTTAGTGGTAACCTTGAAACGCAAATTGTCATCTTTGACTAGCCAATGAAGGCCTAATGTCTTGGAGCTCTCAGATTCCCCAATTGATAAGGTTGCATTGGGGATGTCATTACATTCAAAGTCGTCGAGGACACCTTTGCTATTAGAATTCCATTTACGCAATATAAAATTACCTGATTTTAATATATTGAAAATAGTTTTGCACCTCACTCTCAATTCTTCTGCGTCATCAGACCCCGTGAGTAAATCATCGACGTAAAAGTCATTCAAAATAGTGTTAGATGCATCCTTGAACAAATCTTTACATTCAATGGCTAACTGATTGATGCATCGAATAGCTAAATAGCTAGCAGTTCTTGTACCATATGTTACTGTCTTCAATTGATAGACCGAAAAGTCTTCCATGGGGTTTTCTCTCCAAAGAATCTGTTGTAGAGCTCGATGATTCTCATGCATTAGCACTTGCCTGTACATTTTCGATATGTCAGCCGATACGACATATGTGTGGAGTCTAAATCTGAGAATTATGTCAAAAATATCATTTTGAATATTTGGGCATGAATATTGGAGATCGTTAAGCGACCATCCTGAATCGCTTGGAGATGAGCCATCAAATACCACTCGTAATTTGGTGGTTAAACTAGATTCTTTAAAAATCCCATGGTGGGGTAAGAAATAGCTAGGAGACGAAGAATCCTTGGAAACCTTGGACATATGCCCTAGATCTATGTATTCTTGAATGAAATCTCTATATAACTTGTAGAAATTATTATTAGAGAAGAATCGTTTTTCAAGTGAGAGGAATCGTTTGATAGCGATATCCTGGGAATTGCCTAAGAAAGTTGCTGAATGCTTCAATGGAAACTTGACTATGAATTGACCATTTTCATTTCTTGTAGTAGTTTGCGAAAATATATCTTCGCAAAGTGAATCGTTCTTGGACATAGCAACAGGATCTTGAATTTCATCAATTTCCCAAAATCGTTTTAGCTGCTCATCTTCTGGAATTACAGACTTGATAAAATTGCAGTGGGAAGTTTTATTATTGGTTGAAACTGTCCCAGCAATAATCCATCCTAGTTTTGTGTTACGCAAGGAAAGTTGACCATTTCCAAAAATTATTTTTTCTTCAAGTAATAAATTCCAAAAAATAGTGACCCCAATGAGCATGTCTATTTGTTTGGGTACAAAAAACTCTGGATCGGAAAATGTAACAGATTGTGGTATTTTAAAAGAATTTATATCAACTTGCTCCGACGGAAGTGGAGAACAAATTACTGAAACTATATAGCAGGGAAAGTTGCAACTGAATTGGCTGAGATTGGACTGTATAGTAACAAAGGCCTTTTTAGTCACATTGGAACTAACTTGATTTATTCCTATTAGTGACAAATTGGATGGCAATAATTGTAGACCTAATCGTTTACAACAATCTTCTGTTATTAAATTCGATTGAGAGCCTGAATCTAGTAAGGCTCGACATGAGTGGAAATGTCCGTTATTGTCGCGTATCTTGAAAGTTACAGTAGATAATAAAATAGACTTATGGGTCGAAAATCTTGTGGCAAAACTAGAAGATTCTCTTAGATAATTGTTACTATTTGAAATTGATGATTCTGTTGAATTAACATTTGAACTGCTTGTGGTAGCCGAGTTTGAATCGAAATCGTGGTGCAATAGTGTATTGTGTTTTCTTTTGCATTTTTTGCAAGAACCTAATGAACAAGAATCTTTTGTATGCCCAATTCTTAGACAGTTCGAGCACAATTTCAATTGTCTAACTTTATCACATCTCTGAGAAATGCTCAATTTCAAGAATTCCTTACAAGTATATATTGAGTGATTTTCTTTACAGAAATTACATTTAAGGTTGCTCAATGAAAAATTGATACTTGAACGGAATTTTGGCTCCCTGAAAGATTTATTTGGAATAAAAGATTGTGATTTTGTATGAGGCTCCTCGAATGATTCTAAAATATCCTGGCGTTCGCGCAAAAATTCAAAAAATTCATTCAAAGTAGGAAGCTCAGATGCTGAATGAAATTCTTTCCATTTATTTTGGCTAATTTTGTCCAATTTATTGTAAATTATATGAATAATAATTAAATCCCATAAAAAATCTTTACTCAATTTCATTCCTTCAAGAGCTGTTAAATGCTTCGAAACTTCATCAAGCATATCTCTAAACTGCAAATATGAACCCTTATTCATAGAACTAATAGTGAAAATGGATTTTAAATGAGTATCAACAAGAAACTTTTTCTTATCGAATTTATGACATAATAGTTGCCATGCTTGTTGGTAATCTTGGCTTTCATTGCAGCCTTCTATTGCTCTGCTAGCATAGCCTTCTAGGGATGCCTTTAAAAAACTGAATTTTTGGCCATTGCTTAGAGAATTGTTTGAATCAATTATTGAAATGAAGTTCTTCTTAAATTCCAGCCATTGGCCATAATCTCCATTAAAGGTTGGAAGTTTCATTTTTGGCAATAAAAAGTTCTGCAATGAATCGTGAACAGTCGACAATGGAGCTTGGTTTGAAGCAGAAACTGAATTCTTTGCTAAGAGATTTTTCATACGAGCAATAACGTCATAATATTTAATTTCAAATGGTTCACGTTCTGAATATTGATCATCTAAATCATTTTCCTGACAAATTTGTTCTATTAAATTTTGTACTTCATCAAACTCCCTAATTAATGACATATTGTTATCAAAACGTACCTGTTAATTGGAATAATCAATCATGTCGCTTTCAATAGAATTTAAATACTTTTCAAGTAGGGATAATTTCCTTTTGATGCTTGATCTATTTCTAATTAACTTTTCCATTTGAATAGGCATTTCGTTTATTAGTGTAATTTAATGAAATAATATTTGAAAATCAGACAGTTGATAACTTAATGGACCAAAAGGAATGAATATACTCAAAATTTCAAGGAATGGATTAAGGGATAAATGGATATATGACAAACGTAGTTCTGCACTAACCTGACTCAACCTTCAGCGCAAGGACCCAAGTCGTTTTTGCCTCTACAATCGTGAACACTTCGATGAATAGCTCGATGGTCGACTAGGTACCATCTGTTGTTTAGCTTCTGTTTCTCTTTTCTTCGAATTCACTTGACGAATTCGTTTTCGTTATATTAGGATAAACTTGGTTTTATAACAAATTGATTTCACTAAGAATCCGGCCCGAAGGACCATGTATAATTTTAATAGAATAATAGATTATTTAATTGTGCTGGATGTAATCGTAGACTGATAGTGAAATTTCATCGATAGAGTCAAATAAAACGTAATAGCAGATTGAACGTTTATTAAGACGTGTGTTTTTACCACTGGCTTGAAACAGAGTGGTCTAAATTGCCTCTCCGTTTTACATACATCGAATGCAGCGCTGTTGCCAGACTGCAACTTATGGGAAACAAAATAAACAATGAACATAATAACAAATAATAAAATAGCTTAAATATTAAACAAGAGTCAAGAACATAGTGTAGGACTCCTAATATAGATATACTGGGTTCAATGCCCGCGCTCGATTTCTTCAATTTTGAATTTTTTAAAATCAACTTGGTACGGTTGCGGGCATAAAATTTTGGCCACCCAAATTTCTGTCAATCACAAAAAAGAGGCGTATGGCATGCTTTATTGTCATTATGACGTTTACAATTTGAAATTATAATTTAATTTCTGTCAAATTGACTTTTGAAATTTTAAATATTTTTTCTGTGAAATTTTAACGAAAATGCCTGCAATTACGCATTTTAATAAATGTCGAATATTAATCCATCATGAAAATGGAATGTCCAATAGACGCATTTCCCAACTGCTACAAATTCCTAGAACCACCGTCAACTGGATAGTTGGGAAATGGAGGGAAGAAAATATAGTGGAACGAAGACCGGGGTCTGGGCGACGTCGAATCTCCACTTTGGCAGAAGATGAAGCCCTGGTAAATGTAGTGCAAAATCAGTCTTTCAGCACTGCTGTTGAGGCCGTCTACAATTCAAATTTTCCTGGTTCGGTATGGACAGCACGCCGACGCTTAAGATCAAGTGGATTGAAAAATCACAGTGCGGCCAGGAAAATTCGTCTAACGCCCTATCATAGGGAAAGAAGGGTTGGATTTGCACTAGAGGATCTCGTCGCCGATGCGGCTTTCTGGAGCAGAGTAATTTTTTCCGATGAAAAAGTGTTCCAGTCGTCGCGCAATGGTCGGTTGAGAGTATACAGACCACCGAACACTCGTTATGATGATCAATACGTCCAAGCTACAGACCAAAGCGGCCGTTTTTCTGTAAACATGTGGGCATGGATTTCGGCGGTTAGTGCTGGGGTAATGGTCTATGTGCCAGATCGGCTCAACAGTAACGTTTATATTAGAAGTGATGCTCCCGTCAGTGACAGCATTTTTCCCGAACGGCAATTTCATTTTTCAGCAGGACAACTGTGCTATCCATACCGCACGCAGGGTGACGGCTTGGTTCGAGAATCATAATATAAACGTCATTGAGTGGCCGAGTCGAAGTCCTGATCTTAATCCGATTGAGAATATGTGGGGTCTGTTAGTGCGAAATTTACAACATCGTAACGTAATATTTCATAATAGAGAAGAACTTCTGACTGCGATTGATGAAGCATGGCAATCATTACCCCAGGACTACCATCGTAAATTATGCCTATCAATGCGCGGTAGAACCAAAGTAATTAATTCAAATGGAGCAATGACAAAGTATTAGCATTTTATTGTCAATTATTATTTATTTTATACTTTAATATCCCTGTTATTAATTTGTTTATATACCTATTAATAAATATAATTGTTCTGTTTCTGTTTGCATTATATTGTAGCCTAATATCTCCTAGTTCTATTGCATTGTTGAATTTCTTCACAAACCAACTAAATTTCTCATGGAATTTTTTAAAGACTGAAATTACAATCCAGGTTACTGTCAAAGTGGCAATAAATATGACAAAAGTTTAAAGTAAGGTTACAATATCCTTAAGCCAGATTCACATCTTACATTAATTGAATGTCCAGAAGTGGCCAAAATTTTATGCTCGCAATTGTACGTGAACGACATCTATAAGCATGGACATCCATGGAATTTGTCAAAAGTCACTGTAATCTTGGATTTGAAAGAGGGAGGACCATAGATTCGCCATCTTTGATATAAACCATAGATCTGTCATACGTCAAATATTGAATACGATTGCCCTCTGTTGAGAAGGTTCCAAATGAGTAGGGATTCCTGAACCCTGATCTGTGAGTCAGCTAACGACAAATAAGGTTAATTAACGTTAAAATTCGTATAAGAGTCTCAAGCGCCGCATGAAAACTCCATATATTCCTATATATCTGAGTCTGCCCGAAGACTTCTGGAGGCCGCCATTTACAATTTCAGTTCTCTAGGCTCCCATGCTTATTCTCATAGCCTCGTTCATCCACCCTCTTGGATTTTAAACATAGATCTGTCATACGTCATCCGATTGTCATTCGCAACTGTCAAATGTAATCTTGAATCATAGATATCTTAGAGCACAGATCTGTCATACGTCCCATATGTCATTCGTAACTATCGAGTGTCATCTTCAATCATAGATATCTTAGAGCACATATCTGTAATACGTCAAACATCCGATCTGTCAAATGTCATCTTGAGTCATAGATATCTTAGAGCAGAGATCTGTGAGAACGCCCTCTGTTGGCCAGGTTCTGAAAGACGATAATACAGTGATCTGTAAGAACGCCATCTGTTAGCCAGGCTCTGAATTACGATGATAACGTGAACCTTCGTCTTGGAACGCCCTCTGTTGGCCAGGTTCTGAATGACGATAATAGAGTGATCTGTCAGAACGCCCTCTGTTGACCAGGTTCTGAATCACGATAATACCGTGGTCCGCCATCCGCAAAATAGCCGATATAACTGACATTTTGGACTTCAAGTGGCCTAGAACCGGTACTGCTGTATGAATTTTGCATAGCTACTGCGTATATTGATTAGAGAATATACCCTTGACGACGTGATATAATAGTTTTGGTGTTTCGCCTCATGTCAAAATGTGAATGATTTCATATTGACGATGTTTTGACGTTTGTCAAAAAAAAATCAATATTTTTTATTCGTTATATTATTGTAACGAATACCAACCCGAACAAACGAAAATAATCGTTATACTGACCTCGCCACTCGACGTATCTTCTTAAAACATCACTCGAGCTAAGCTCTCGTGATGTTTCGCAAAATACGTCTCGTGACTCGGAAGTATAATCTATTATTTTCGATGCTTTTGTGATATTACAACTGATTATTTTTTTCGTATAATTTTCAACCAATCAGAACGATCAATTTAGTTAAGTTACCTTGTATAATTTCGATAATACATAGAGTAGCTCCACCAATCGAACACTAACAGGGCCGTCAAATTTTGACGTTTATCAATAACTGCTTGAAAATGAGTCGATTCCGAGATTTTTACTTAATTTACTCAATAAATAATCATATCAAATACAATACGTACTTCAAAAGAAATACGGTTATACATCTCAAACTTGCTGCATAATTACAAATCGTGTCAAACTGACACTCTTTGTAATTATGCAACAAGTTATCGATGTATAACCTGATTATTTTGAAGTACTTATAGTATTAGTACCTACTGATCAGTATTTTATTTTCGCAATGTTATACCTATTTTTGGATCAAAATGAGTGTAAATTAAGCATTTATTGTTTCAATTAAATAGGTAAATAACGCCTATTAAAACATGATTAGGTCACAAACATAAGTGAAATTTATTAAAGTTGAAAATAAATTTTTCTCGAATAATTTTACTTTTAATAGAAAATAATTTGAAAAAATAAAATAATCAAATTTTGGATAACTATATAAAACATACATAATATATTAAAGTACATCAAATTTATAACCTAATGTCAACAACAATTCAATTTCAAACAGAACAACTGGATTTGTGCTTGTAAAAATGGAAATACCATGGATTAGCATTGAACGTTGAGGAACACATTGGAATCATTTTACTTTTTTTGGATCATTCGATTTTATTTGTTTTTCATCCTTGTCCACTTTGGGTTCTTCAGGACTATCTTCATATCTGCAATATTTCAAATTATCAATTGTGAATATATCTCAAGAAGTTTATCAATGGTGGAGTTCTTGATTATTAGTAGAGTTGGTAGTTGAATATTATGTGAAATCTAAACAAATGCTCAATCAATAATGCATTATAGTACATAAGTAATATGGATCATCAATTTATGTTAGGTATTTTGTTTATTTTATATATTATATAGACTGCAATGTATATGAGCTGTTGTCAAAGATAAAATTCTTCGGATGTATCAAACTTACTCAACATAATTGTTATTCAACATCCGAAACTAACATTTTTAAAATTTTCACTAATGAAATTCAAGAAACATATCTTACTTGAACAAGGTTTTGAGATCCCCCTTTACAAGAGCAAGTGCTATGGGTGTCCCTAGACAGGCAGGAACCAGATACAAAAGAGCTGGTTGGGCGTGTTTAAAAATATGCATCACAAATATTGTCGCCATCAGTCCAACAAAATATGCAAGGCAGGTAGCGTGGAAGTAAGTCTTAGTCTTACGCTTCAGGCTATGATCGAATCTTAAGAGCAGTGCAATGAAAATTCCTGGTATAACGATGTCTCCTAAACCAAGCATGGCAAAATTGTTTGCAGAAAAACCATTGGACAACAGATCTTGAGGGAACACAACTACAAAATTTGTTAGTAAATATATGAGTTTATTACAAAAACATAATATAGGTATATATATATATATATATATATATATATATATATATATATATATATATATATATATATATATATATATATTATTATTGGTAAGTACAGGCTATTGATGTATAAAAAACGTCACAGTGATTTTGCTCTTCTGAAGGTTTTGATAAATTCACGAATTTCGTCGTTTCTCAGATATCAGCCTGATATCACAAAAAAATAAATAAGTACAATTACAGCACAGACACAAACAATACAATTTTATATATATATATATATATATATATATATATATATATATATATATATATATATATATATATATATATATATATATATATATATATATATATATAAACTAATTTAAAACTAAAAATAAACACAAAATTAAAGTAAGAATAGACTTGGATCAGCACTTAAAAACGATTGCCATCTGTAGAGGTTCAACGACAATAATGCCATTATACGAGGCTTGAATTTATTCACTGGAAGTGATCTTAGAACAGCAGGCAACCAATTGAAGAACTTCCAACACAGGTAGTTGATCCCATTTTGCGATTTACTCAGTCGATAAAAAACTATACGTATGTTATTCCTTCCGCGCGTCTCGTAAGAGTGAACATGACCATTCGATGCAACTGCTTCTGCATTTTTACGAGCATAGATTAAACATTCGTATACAAAAAGGCTTGATAGAGTTAGGATCTTCTAAGAAAGCCCCCTTACAGCACTCTCTGTAACCTATCCGAGCCAAAATGCGCTCTCCTCCCGCACAATGGCCCCAGAGTAACAGACCATATCTCAAGTGTGATTCACAAAGTGAAAAGTAGACTGTTCTCAAAACACTAGTTGACAAAGATGATGACAAATTCCTCAAAACAAAAGTTTTCCGACTTAGTTTGGCTGCCAATGTATCCACATGGACAGACCAAGTAAGAATGGGATCCAGATGAATGCCCAAGAATTTAACTGCCGAATGGAAGCCACTGATACTTCCCACTTGTCTTAGGGTGAATATAGTTCTGAGTGTCTTTTCATTGTTGGTCTTCAAGCCATTTGCAGAGAACCACATCTGGGCCTTCGTCTCGGCAGCAAAGAACATATCAACAATTGAATCAATGTTCTCTGTTTAAAAAGATATGCTTGTATCGTCAGCGTACAGTATAGACTCGTACATTGATAGATAATCCGGTAGGTCGTTGATGAAAATCAAAAACAAGATCGGCCCAAGGATAGATCCTTGAGGTACACCCATATGCACCTGTCTTAACTCCGACATTTAGCCACCGACAAACACTGCTTGGAGTCGATTTGTGAGAAACAACCTCATCAAATTCATACCACGGATGAATATACACGGAAAAATTGTATCTTTCCAATTTTTCCAGAAGGATGGAGTGAGGCACACTGTCAAACGCCTAAGACAAATCCAAAAACAGAGAAACGCAGTGCAGGCCACCCTCGAAACAGTCCAAAGCATTTTCAACAAATTTAGCTATTGCATCTATCGCACTATATCCCTTTCTGTAACCAAACTGTCTGGCAGAAAATAACTTGTTCTCATCGAAAAAGTGAACTATCTGATGACATATTATTCTCTCTATTATTTTGGAGAATATTGGAACAAGAGAGATGGGCCCATAGTTTGATAGATCAGATTTATTCCCTTTTTTATATTGGAACTGTTTTAGATACTTCAGGCACTCGGGAAAAACACCGCACCTTAAGCATCGGTTTATTAGGAAGGTGAGGGACGAGATGATGGAATTCAAGTTGCGTTTTATAACTCGGATGGATAGCCCATAGTAATCAGTGGATTTATTATTTTTGAAAGAATTGATGACATCTCTCACAATCACATAACTGACTGCGGAAAGTTCAAAGTTGAAATTTGCTGGTATAGTTTTGAAGAAGAAATCAGTACTCTCTGGATTAGAAATGTTGAATGATATTTTACTTGGAATAGTTGTGAAATATGAATTGAACATTGATGGGCTATCATCACTCGCTCCCGTATCTTTCACATTTTGTCCAAGTTTTATCAAATTCCAGGCTGCACGCGAGGGATTATTGGAATCCTTAATGATTCTGTCATTAGCAGCGATTCGTGCGTTCGTCAGTGCCTGTCTATATCTTGCTCTTAACCTATTTCTAGAAGCTCTAATCAAATCATCATGTATATATATATATATATATATATATATATATATATCTATATATATATATATATATATATATATATTTATATATATATCTATATATATATATATATATATATATATATATAATATAAATAATAATATATATATATATATATATATATATATACATATATATATATATATATATATATATATATATATATATACATAATATATATATATATATATATATATATATATAATATATATATATATATATATATATATATATATATATATATATATATATAGTTTATGTAGTCAAAGTACAGCTTATCCATTTTAATGACGTCAATAGTAACCTTGTGCTGATTCATCGCTGCTTGCCTATATAAGCCCTCACTAACATAGAGCCGTAAGATTAATTAAGTAACTTCCATCTTGTAAACTTCACATCGAATAAAATGTTTTTTTAAAAAGTAATTCTTAGTGTTGAAAACCAAAATTGGCGACGGAGGATTGGGATTGTTGCATTAAACCCTTCCGAATAAAATAAGTTCAACAAACAAGATGAAATCTTCCGAATCTTGTAAGGAAGAATTAATCAATGAGTTAACTTAAAAAGTAAGAAGAAAAGTTTAAGTGAATTTTAATTCTTGAGCACAATCCGAAACTTACAACACAAGCTCAGTTT
>JARQZK010005456.1:15000-18590 GCA_030704885.1 Cynegetis impunctata | reverse complement strand
AGTTGAACTTTTCGAATCAACTTCATCGGATTTCCTGTTTCATGTACTTGGACTTGTAGCACTAATAATGACTAGAGTGCGAAAGTGCTTTTGCAATAATTAGAAATTATACAACTTAAAGTTATTAATTCACTTTTTCTCATTTCGTTCAATTTCAACTCTATTCTCGAAGTAAAGAAGATTAGAGAACGGTCCAAAATTTTCATCGTTTGAAACTAGATATTGTCATATTGATAGTGTCATTTCATGATCTTTCTAAAAAGAAACACATTATTTAACCCTTCTCTCCTACTTGGTTAATATGTACACTAAGAGGGGTGAATGTTTGACTGGCAATGTGATCGTTCCAAAGACAGAGACAACATTCGACGTTTCTCGTATAATTAAAATTGTATCATTATAAAACTGAAATATTTGCACTGCATGCAACATAGCATGCAATTATCAGCTGGGAATATAACATTTAATGAGACACGCATTTTGTCATTAGGCGACGGTGAAGTAATGCATTGAGTTAAATAAAAGACCTGGTGCGTGATAGGTTCATCGGAAGGGTGACATAATCATAAAAGCCGACGAAACACCTGATAATAAGAAGTCGGAATAGATTCGTGGCGATGTAATTCTATTCGAAGTGTACTCATAACAATCTTAATATGCAGGGGTAAAATTGGCGGATAAAAATCTTTAGACCGAAATAAAGTATGTGCGTCCGAAGCGTATTATTATAAAGTGCAGGACTATTCAAATGTCGTAGTGCTATCCAATGGAGGATTTGTCGATATAACGTTGTGAAAAGGAATAGAACGTTTGGGTTGAATATGCGGGGCAAAGTATGTACGTATTCAGAGGTTAATTATATGAATTTAAAATAATTGACTTAGTTTTTTCAGTTCTGGAGTTATACAGGAAAAAAATTGAAAATTTCGGAAATTCTTCTTTTGCCTATCTTTTTATTTTTACAAGATTTTTTTTTAAATTTGCCCACTTTTTCCATAGCTTACTTTTTGTTTAGCCTATCCAAAAATATTGGAATAATAATATATACAGGGTATCGTACACAATTGGGCCACCCTTAATTTTCATTTTATACGGACCTGTATTTTTTATTGCATTTTTTATTAAATTTTGAGTGAATTTCGGTCGAAACTACTTATATGGATAATAACCATGCAGAATTCCTACGCGAGAATACATATCTCCTGACATGAAATTTTTGCTCTGCAACGGTGGCGTATGGTAATTTCCAAAGCACGGCCTAAAGAAACTCTGGAAATAATCACGAGAGTACGCTCTATGAATACTTGTACCGAATATTCCTTGTATTCAAAAAGTCAAATCATGAAATATATTTTGAATTGACTATGGTTCAACTTAATATACTACATAAAAAGGGAAACAAGGAAAAATCTTCGATAATTAAAATATATTATCAAAAAATATTCCAAGGGAGCTAGTTATATGTATTCCCGCGACAGCAGATTTTGAGTCCGGGTGACTTGACGATTTTCATAATTTATTGATTTGGATTGTTAATGTAGAAATTCTAGTTGCGGAATGCATATAACCAGCCCCTTGGAAATAATATATTTTTTGTTTGTGAATTAATGACTTGTTTTTTCAGCGAAATTATTTTTTATGTTTATCTAATTAAGACTCTTCGTTATTGTCTACATTTGTTATTGCAGTATTTATTTGGATTTCATAAGCTGAATTAGATCTTTTTTCTTCATATTTTTTTGAGAAATTTTCCAATTTTTCATTCTGGCATAGCCTAAATAGTTCAATTAACATTTAACCTCAGAAGGAATATCATTCTGAAATGATTCACTTTTTATTACAAAAGGGGGGCCATTTCTTGAAATATTAAATATTTTTAAATGTACTATAATTGAACCTAATGTTTTCAGTGGAACCTGAAACCGTATTTATTTCTTCTCGCCGCACTTATGATTTTTAATTAATTTAAATCTTTTTCATGTGCTATATTTATCACCGATATGTTTTGGCTCCAGAAACATTAAAGTGCCGGATAGTTGTTAACTAGAATTTTTTAAATTCTTCAGATGAAATACTTTCGTTTGGATTTCCAATGTTTTCATTTTAATTTCTGGATGATATCTTAATTTTGAGAAAACCACGCAACTCTGCCCTCTCAATCGACTGCGCCTGAGCACATCGTCAGGTTGGACGGAACTCCAAACTCAATATAATATATATATATATTATATATAATATATATTATATAATATATATATTAAAAATATAATTATATTTATATCTATATTTTATATATATTAGGTATATATATATATAATATATATTTATATATATATATTTATATATTATAATATTTGATATTATATATATAGTAATTTATATAATAATATATATAATAATTTTATTATATATATAAATATATTATATATAATAATATATACTATATATTATCCAGTGGCGGCTCGTGAGGTTTTGGTTTAAGCAGGCTATTTAAGAGGTTGTTAAAAAAATACACCATTAGCACATAAATTTTTTAGGATTTGAAAGGTCAACCGCCTTATAATTTAAAGAAAAATCAAAGTTAAAAACAAAGCACCCTAAGCTATTAATTTGTTTGGGAAAAAAAAATTTTTTTTTCACTTTCGGTGTCTACCTTGAGACCTACTACTCCTATTTTACCAAATTCACAAAAACTATTCTCAGCCAATTAATTCAGATTCATCTATTCATCAATTTTCTTTCCTTTCACAAAATAGGTAGTACCTACCTACCCACTTAACGAATTTGTTACCTATTCGAGGAATTTAATCAATTATTGCCCTAGCAAAGTATCAAACAACATTAATTATGTTTTGTTTTTCCAATCAATTTTAAATTTGATCCGCGCACGACATGTTCCTGGAAATTTTCGTGCCGTTCCCAAAAGAACGTGATTAAATTTTTTGAAATCGTCAAATTCCTAAAGTGGCCCCAAACAAGAGACATTTTCCCTTAAAGTAAAAAGTGAAACACTGCACAAAAATAATTATTTTTACCTGTGATTCGGTAGCAAGGATGTCTCTTAATAAATTTCTTGTATTAAAACCGCCGGTTTTGTTTGTCTGTTTACGCTGCACCAAATTGTTTAATATTCAGGGTAGGTCGCAATGTTTTTATCAAAACTTTATCCTCATAACTAGTGCCTAAATTTATGGGATAACATAATATTTCCCTAAGTCACAGTTTGAAATTTTGAAATTAACTTCAGTAACCAAACTCATTTTTAAAAACAATTACCGCGGAAAATGCAATATTAAGTAAATAACTGTTTTCGGCCATTAGTCACTACATCACATTACGGATTTAAATTAATGCTTTCAAAACCGAAAAAAATTTTTTTTCCCCCAACCCCTTCAATTTTACCCTAAATTGTATAGTTGTGATTGGTCGACATTGTATGAGACTCAGCTCCATCGGTGATGCCATTTACATGTGTTTTTGCTTTCTTATTGCAATGAAGTATTCATTGGCGGTATTCGCACCGTTGTTTGCTTTTCTGTTGGCAGGCCATAATGAACGTTGAGAAATATTACCTTTCCAGCCTCCGAGCG
>JARQZK010005456.1:0-10000 GCA_030704885.1 Cynegetis impunctata | reverse complement strand
AATATATTTTCTTTTGATATTTTATTCTTGAAGCTATCAATATTGGTAACTATAATAGTAAATTTTCATTTTCTTTTTCTGTTAGAAACAAAAATGATAAAATATTTCTAAATCAATTATTGATGCTCATAAACTTAAATTCATATCACATCATTTATATTATTTAGTTTATCTAGCATATATGAAGAGATTGGAAACTATGACTTGTTTACTCAATATTTACAATGTTTAATTGAGTGATAATCAATGAGTATTGATAGACTATGTCAACATTTTTAGTACACATGCTCGCTTTTGTGCTTCAACAATGATATTAGTGATGCGACTTACTTCGGTCGAAAAATAAATGTTAATAGATATATTTTCACAGACAGAAACAGCTACATCATTTCATGAACAATTTTCATTATCACACACATGGAAACGATATACTAATAACAGAAAAATTCCTTCTTCTAAATGATAATTAATTAAAACTGAAAAATTATGCAAAAACAAAGACTATTGCACAACACAAGAAACAAAGAACGGAATGAAGAAATGAGTACTATTATTTTCTGTAATGAAAATTCAACAAAGATAAGTTATGGTGCATTTATAGCAACTTTCCTTGCATTTCTTGGAAATTACATAGCTTCTGCTTCCATTATAAATTGCGGAGAAGTGACATGAAAGAGCCAGTTACCAAACTGAGCAAAAATATATACTTTTTGATGGAAGAAATGATGATTATTTTTCTTCAATTATTTTTTTTTATTTCATCGCATCAACCACAGAGGTTATTAGCGAACTTTAATATAGTATACAATTTGAGGTCTTTAGAAAATTTTTACATTTTGGCTATACTTATGAGTTCGAGGAGAGATTAATAGAGTTTAGGAAAGCTTTCATGCTAGTTTATATTGCACTTGGGTCCTAGGATGTCCGCTATCGAGCCAGTTGGAAGGTTTTGCTGCTTTTCGGTGTATCGCATTGACGAGTATATGTATCTACTGTTAGCTTCGTGTTGAATCGGTTGCATTTTGGTTCGGTTATTGGGCGACAAAACATTATTATTTATTCATCTAAATAGATAATTTCTCACGAAAAAACTTTAACAATATAAAAAAAATCAACGAAATATTCATTTTAAAAAAATGTTGTCTTTTGGCTCTTTCATAACATTTCGGTATTGAAAGAGCTACTAAAAGTTATGAAATAGCAAGTATATATTATAAAGTGTAATTGTGGAAAATTATGCAGAATAGTGATAATTTCACTATTACAAAAAAACAGCAAGACAATTCTAATATTTTTTTTTTCAAAATCTAATGAAAATTTTTGATTCTATCAGTCATTTTAAGTATTCTAACAAACTCTTCAATATTAAAATATATTCTGTCCATACCTATTATATATTTAGACCTTTCAGGAACTTTGGAGTATATAAGTAATATTTTATATTATTTACTCAATTCGAATCCAGGGCTATCAATCTACCTGTATTTATTTACATTAAAATACCAAAAAACAAGTTAACTGAAGCAAATACAATACTTTTAGTACCAAAACTTTGACTGGATGTGCCGGCGTCTGTTGGTTTCGACGACTGTCAAATGTTTGTGGGGTGACGGGAAATCAGTGTTGCCACTCAAAATTGAAATTAACAACAAAAATCCGTTCATAAACTACCAAAATAATGCCAGTGGCTCTTTCAAACCTGGCTCCTTCATGCCACTTATCCCCTACCTCCAGAAAGAACCTTTCACTTAAAACGCTGAATATATACTAAAGCCATCTATTTCAAAGAAAAACTCCCTTTCCGTTCCGCCAAAAATTTGGATTGTTGGCTCTACCAATTAATGAGATAAGTATCTTCATTTCAAATACGACTAAAAACGATTAGATGCGTTCTCATTAGGGGAAACTATATAAACTACATCCAGAAAATACTCGGCCGAACGTAACATCTTTTTGTTATAATTATGTTGGGTAAATATTATATCAGATAAAATGTGAAAGACATTTATGATATGTTTTTCGTTATCCTGTCTTCTTTCTTCGAGTTACTTATTTACAAGTATTACGCTGAAAAAATATACATTAATTAATTTATACTCCAGAGGCGTTTCAGGGGCCTCGTATGGCATTGAACACACGACGAAACGAAAGGAAATGATAACAGTGTATACATTTTATTCCACAGGAACCTAATTAGTTTTGAAAATAATCGTAAAACGGCACGGAATGAACTTTAAATATGTGTAACATTTGAATATTATGATTGTCCTTGCTTGTACGAGGTTAAACATATCGATAAATATTACTAAACATAAACTTGAATGGAATGCGATTAAATCAATGAATTAAAAATTTTCTTCGTATGAATTAACTTGCTCTAATGTGAAACAATATCCGTTTTATCTGTTGACAATGGAGTTTCATTGAGATATATTTGATGATTCAAATGTTTATCGTTTTACTCAATATGTATGTTACTTTTTGAAGTATATCGAATCTTTGTATATTCATTGATAACTTAATTTCTGTGACATAGATTACATTATATTTCAGTATACCAAAATTGGAATCTGCATATTAAATTAAATTCTCAACAATTTGAAAGGTAGTACACAAAACCCAGTTCTCTTCGGATATTCACAATAATTATTGATCGTAATAAACAGTTTCAAATGTATATACTATTTTATATATATATATATATATATATATATATAATATATATATTATATAACATATATATATATTGTAAAATTATCATGAGGCGGTCTGTAGGGAGAATAAAACTCTGACGTTCTCTTTAGGGGAATCCATTAAGTGAGGTGTTTAGAGGGGGAGGGAATCGAGGAAAATCTCACTCAATCTCACGCGGGGAGAGGGTGGTCTATATCAAATATCACGTAATTTTTTTTTTCACGAGGAACAGTATTAAATTGCGAAAAAACTGGGTTAAATTAACTAAAAGAATGTTTCTCCACTAAAATATAGCTAAAATCATTCATAAAATAAAATCCGGACACCCTACTGCGTAGCACTAGGAATGATAAAATCCCTCGGCGCATGTGCATGTCGTCAATATATTTTGAATGTATTATATAAATTGAAACTACTTATTAAATGCTATCATTCATTTCATTATTGTAAAATATATAAGATTCATACATAGCACCAAATGTCCTATGGACAAAAAAATTCTAAAAAAACTCTATAATTTTTTTTATTCTTCTTGGGGAAAAATTTTTGAAAACACTCTCTTATGAAATCATATGTGTTTTATCGATATCCGTTGGAATTTTTAAAATCGGACCAGCTACTAACTTTTTGTCGTGAGACTATAACCCCTTAGCTTCGCCTCGGGGTAAATATTCATCGCGGTTTAATTATGCACGGATGGAAGAATTTATAAATAAATTCATTCGGTTGAAAACAATGTATAGATCATTTTAGGATGACGTCACAACTGTCAAAACAAATCCGCCATGTTCACTTGGCGGGCAGACAAACATTTCGGCCTATGCTTACAGTGTAAAAGTCGTTACGGAGTTATCTAGTTATTATACAAATGCCAATAATTTGTTGTGTTGATAAGTTTTCTATGAGATCGGAATAAGAGGACCAAGTTCGATTCTTCTCAGGATTCCACCGCGCTGAAAAACCGTGGAGGACTATTTTAAATGCCTTGTCAAAACAACGACGTGACTTATGGGTTAGGGCTTTAAAAAGGGTCTCTAAGCGAAAGTATGCTGAGAAATGCTAGAATTTGTTCAAGACATTTCCTATCTGGGTGAGTATTTTGATTATAATGAGTTTGGTTCCTTGATTTTCAAAATAATATCCTAAAAAAAGGTACAAAAAGAACAACAAAAACATGATGCTTAAAAGGTGAAATGAAAGTAATGCTCTGATATATTTTAGGACAACCAGCCCTACTAGAGAATAAGAATAACCAGATTGGGTACCCACTCAAAACATGGGATACTTATATAGTTGGTGAAAAAAAAGATTGTACAGTCCATGAATCGACACAAAAGAAGTACAGTGAGGTCAGATGAACGATTCAAAAAAGATTAGTAAGTGGTATTATGTTCATGATCAAATAACACATATTTCTTGTTTCAGGATTTATCACAATAAGCGTGCCAAAGCATTGAAATAGTTAATCAATTGTTTAGAGTAAGGTGACTTCTAATTTATGATCACTTTGTATTTTCTTGGAAATAATAAGGCTATTTAAAAACAGATATTGCTTATTTTTAACCCTATGTAATGTTGTTGACAAATTAAAAAACAGTTAATGTAAAATTATTTATTCATTTTTGACAACAAACTAAATGATTTAAACAAGTCAATGACTTTCGTAGAAGGTACAGGCCACTGTGCAAGCCTTTGTGTGCAGGAAACAGATTCATTTTCGTTTTTCAGCTGGACAAGCTTGTAAAACAAAACAACAATGCTGTCACATTACTACAAACTTTCCCCAAACCTGCCATACATGTGCAATGTTCACTGGAAACAACCCCATCTGATAACGGGGATTATCCAAACCTTGCTTTTTGATGAAAGTCTAATCTCTTACAATGAGAAAGTTATTGATAAAAAATATATAGTCTGAATATAATCATTTAGAAATAATAAAATTGTTTGCTATGCCTACCTTTCCAACAACAATGTAGGCAATATCATTCATTTGTCGAGCCAAAACATCTTGGACATACCAGACTCATTAATATTTGTAGGCCATAAAGATTGTAGGTTTTAAGCTGCTGTCCAGGGTAGAAGCGGATGACTAAGGGATTATATAATTTACCAAATCCATCCAAAGATACTGAAGCGATTTACTTCCAGATCCTTGGACAAACTGACTTCTCCAAATGAATATGGGTCTATATCGTCTATCTATCTCCAATTTCTTGTTCGTAGCGGGCTTTGCACGTCATCGATAAGAGTTAAATAATATTTCACTACGAGACATAACTCAAGAATTTGTTGAATTTTTCATTCTAAAATACTATGAACTCAAAAAAAACAAACAAATACATCTATCAATAACGAGTATCAACTGACAGTAATGGCACAATAAAGTTTGTCTTGCCCGCCAAGTGAACATAGAGACCTGTGACACGTGACCTAAAATGATCTATTCATTATAAATATGAAAAAGATTTTCTAACATTATTTAACTACTGATAAATATTATTAACAGTACATTTTTTTTTGGATTAAATATTTCTTATCTTCATACTTATGGTACGATGTGAATATCATTCAGATAAAAAGAATAATGCCATAACCTTTTATATTAAACATACGATGCACTAATAATTTCCACTGAAAAAAAACTGTGACTCATTGCAACCATTGTTTTTATTATTAACTTAATTTTTTCACATTTTTCAAACATTACTGAGCACTGATTGAACTCATTCATATAAAAAATATGCATTTTTAGAAAATCTCACGTGAGATTGGGTGGAGGAGAGGGGTCGAGCAAGAACTCACGAAGGGGGGAGAAGGAGTCAAAAAATCGCCAAATTTATCTCACGTGATCAATGGATGCCCCCTTGCCTCAATATTTCGTCACTCTTAAATTTTACAATATTCATTTTACGGTCGACAACACTACATACCCCTGATTATATATATATATATATATATATATATATATATAATATATATATAAATATATATATATATATATATTATAATATATATATATATATAATATATATATATATATATATATATATATATATATATATATATAATATATAAAAGGTATGTATGTATTTGGGATAGCAGTCTTGAGGTAGAAATTAGTGTACTCTTTTCTTTTAACTCGAGCTTTCGAGAACTATAATTGTCTTTCATCAGAGCAATGGATAGATATTGATGGTCTGAGCGTCGATATTTTACTATTTAATTGACTACGATGGCCGGAGATTTAACATGCGTCTCAGACAGATCGATTCCAGCATCACTGAGTAAAAGCCTCACCTCAGGTTGATTTTGTACATTGCCATTGCATGGACACCTTGGTTGTACTGGCCACCATATTGATTTTTAGTTGACTTGTAATATTCCTCGTTGGCCACAAATCTCTCTGCCTGCAACTTTCTATGATTCGACCTCATAACCTACAACTGTCATTGTTTTTGTACGATAATCGATTCGGCATTTCAATTTTATATTATGATTTGTTTTGTAATGCTTTGTCTACACATTTTATGTATCTACAATGTTTTGAATCTCTCTTGTATGACTATTTTAAGTAATTTTGAGATCTTAATCAAACCTCGAATCGTAAGTTTGCCACATTAATATCTGTGTTTGTTTGGCATTTTCTCACTTTCAATTTTCCAGTTGCTCCTGATGAAGAGACAGATTATAGTCTCGAAAGCTCGAGTTAAAAAAAAGAGCTTACAATCTCATTTCTACCTCAAGACTGCTATCCCAAATACATAATACCTTTTGTATACTAATGAATCAGTCAAAACTAAATTTGTCATATATATATATATATATATATATATATATATATATATATATATATATATATATATAATCAGGCACGGATCAGTCCCGACTTTGGGGGGGGACTCTTATATATTCAAAAGCCAAAGGTACTGGCATTTAGGGCAATGGTAAATCGAGTAGCTCCAATCAAAACAATAGGGTGGGGCCAGGCCATTTGGGGGGAAACGTCCCCCAGTTTCCCCCTCTGGATCCGCGCCATATATATATATAATATATATATATATATATATATATGTATATATATATACTATATATATAATATAATATATATATGTATATAATATATATATATATATATATGTATATGTATAATATATATATATATATATATATATATTATATAATATATATATATATATATATATATATATATATATATATGTTAAATACTGGGGTTGATTTACACAAATAACAGTAACTATTTAGACCAATTCCGTTTATTGCTCCATACGTTAACAACTTGTTCATGCGTTTCAGCATACACGATGATTTTCTCTTCTTGACTGTTTTCTCGTGCGCAGTAGTTTTCTCTTGCTGCATTGCGTAAGCGCGCATGACTGCTTGTTCCACTCGTCCGTCCTGACGTAACAAATGATGGGGAGCGTAAGGGGCTGTATTACCGTTAACTTATATATATATATTAAGATATATATATATATATATATATATATATAATATATATATATATAATATATACTTGTTCATCTATTTTGAGCACATCGGGCCATTTAACAAAAATAGTTTTGAGAAAGACACAAATTTTCCTAAGCTAATTTTTTTCAATACTTAATTTAAACGATACAAACTTTTTTGAACGCGAAACGTTTAATGAAAATTTTGTCTATCAATTATCAGTTCTCATTCGAATTCGAACAACGATTTTATCATAAGTTTGTGATTTTAATTTCGGTCCAGTACTGATAGAAATTATTTAGAATATCTAAACTAATAACGTGTACTTTATTTATTTGCATATGCGGGTTAATGAGATTCGAAAAATCAGTATTTCTGCTCAATTGCAGAATTATTGAGGATGTTGAAACTTAGTATGAGCTACTAAGCGTAAATTAGTGAATAAGCACTTCATGTTTATTGATCCATCTCTTAATTAGCCTTACCTTGATTTTCAGTGAAGTAGTTCAGACGAATGAAAGGTTTTCTTGACGAAAAACTGTTAGAGATAGTTTAACAGTATTCGAAGTAAGTTTTTATCCATTACAGCAATTTGTTGATAATTCACCAAATGAAACTTTTCCAATGATATATAAGTATTGATTAATTATGAAATAATTGTATGGGTAAATCATTAAATTCGTTAAGTGTTAATTTCGATTTTTTCTTGATATCATCTCTAGTAAGTAGGAAATTCAGAAAAAAAAAACATTTTTATTTGAACGGAAATATATTCATTAAGAAATGAAACGAGACTTGGCAATCTGACCTCTGCTTGTGTATCGCAATAGTGACCTGAGATATATTGTTATTAATAAATAATCACTTGGAAAGTTCTTCAGTTTACATGACATGTATTCTATTTTGACATCGAGTAATTTATGAATAGTCTTCATGAAATATTGTTTCCATAACAATGTATCATTATGAACTTTTGATATCAACTATCTGATATACATATTAGAACTTATGCGTATGGATATTTCATAAAATTTACAAAAATAACAACGAACTGGAGACAACAGCGATCACTGAGCATTTCATCATTTGACTACATGAAAATCTCTGTTCTGTTTCGGATTGTAATACAGTGGTCCCCCGGTATCGACAACGTTTTGCAGGGCCGTGTCGGACTATCGAATTGTCGGATTATAGAGTACTGCCTAAGACCCCCTATATTCCGGAATTTTTTTTGAAAAAGAGTACATTGTAATCTGACAAATTACAGATCAAAATGATAAGATTCTATCTGAAACTACAAATCATAATATTACTACATACCTATGTATGTCGAATTTAGTTAATAAACGCCCACAATAGACAGCTTACGTTTGATTATAAATTTAACCTTATTAATGCTATAGAACTTACAGAAAATAATATCTAAATTTCACACTATGAAATAATTGTATACAAACAAATGCATAATCAAAAACTATGAATAAAAATTTTTGAAGTATGAAATATTCATCAATTTTTTTCGCAAAATTATGCATGTGAACTTACATTCAATAATGATGGGCATGTCGGATTACAGGGGGCGCCGGATTAGACGGGGCCCGTATTACCGGGCTCACTGTAGTTTTTAGGTCCGTTTACACGTTCCAAGCTATTTGCACTGACTTGCGCAAGCCAAACAATTTAGATTTTGGTTTGATTGTTGGGCCGATACATTATATAAATTAATAAACATATCAAAACAAATGCAGCTACAAATAATATCAAATGGGCCAAATGTAATAGCCAACGTCCTTAAGGATAAGGCACCATAAGAAGAAGAATCAAAAACAATTGTTGATTAAAAAACAATTTACACATTTATTAAATAAAATACGCATGACGCACGTTTCGGTTGAAAACTTCACCTTCTTCAGATGCTAAATGAAAACTAAATATATTTCGCCTGTTTATATCGAATGAAGGAGAGAAGTAGATGAAAAAATTGTAATAAAAAGGGTAAATAGAAGGATGGTTACAGAAAATTTAGTAAAATAGGAAAAAAAACCCATTCTAAATTGGTAGTCAGGTAGTCGGTTAATTTGAAGATATTCAAAAAGGGGCTTGTAGTATGATCAATTTAGCTAGTCAAGAGGAGACCCGAATGTTTGTATTTATTTATCTGTAATGATTCTAGAAAATTAAGTTTTACTTTCCTGCATTTAGTGATTCAAAGTCAAAATTGAAATGTGTGCTTTTCTTGTATTAAAATAGTTAGCATACAAACAAAGCTACGTTTGTGCTCTGAAATTTCTGGATTTGAAAGCTTCTGGAAGTTCTACCAATGGGGTAACACTTCACCACAATTAATTTTATGAACTTTTTTGGTTTATAATTTTTTTATATGATTTCCTAAGTTATGTCGATATTAGGCTTAGATAAATGTGATATGAGTTCTTGTACTTGAAGAGAACATGCTATATTGATATATTTATGGTAAAGGGGTACACCTGGCTAATCGCATTTTTGGAAAATATTTTATCCATCATATGTGTATTGATATGAGATCATATTTATTAATTTACAGCAAATTTTGTAATTATATTTTTCTCAAAAAGTTAAGCTTGAGTAGAATCTGTCCCGGCAAAAATTGACTTGAGGGTAGTGTATTGTATGGGTGTCCAAACGATGCTCAAGCCTCAGCTCCAATCTCGGGTATTTTAAATATTTTGCTGGCTACTTTCTTTGTTTTTTTTACTCTACAGTTTTTAACGCCCGCTCCGGTTCCGAACATCTCATGGGCTTATAAAGAATGTAATTGCCCAACTACTTCAATTTATTATTGAAAACTCATAGC
>JARQZK010005455.1:0-18639 GCA_030704885.1 Cynegetis impunctata | reverse complement strand
GTTCACAAGAATATCAAAGCATATTTCGTAATTTCGGCACTTTGCGCAATGAAAATTTCAGTATTCGCGTTTTTAGAGGCAAACATTTTATCTTCTGATGCTGGAAACATCCAGAACAGCTATTGCATATCAGCTTTTTAACAAGAGTCACAAAGGTGTGCATGGCATATCGTACTTCTCTTGTTGATTGACATTGTTAGTTTACATTCTGAACACTCAGTTTTATCCATTTTGAAATTATTCTTTTTCATGTTATTAAAATTTTTTATTGGTACGCTTATGGCGAGGTGAAAATTTGCAAGAGTGTATTATTATCTTATCTGACCTTCAATTCTTATCGTTTTCGCACCCGCCTTCTCTCTCTGCTTCCGAAGATATTTTGGGTTTTTTTTGTTTGTTCCTTATTACTCTGATTCGAATTACATATAGGTACTAAATACTCGGGGGGAACCATAAAATTATGTTTCGATGAAACTTTTCACTATTAAGTTCACTTATCTTCTATCGCACAAAACAGACAAAATTTCACTTTTTAATGTCAATTTATTTTCCCATAAAACTTACTCGAAATATCGGAGAACAAAATTTTAAAACGTGTATCCTCACTGCGTGTACTAGTGTGATAATATATATATATATATATATATATAAATATATATATATAATATATATATATATTATATATATATATATATAATATATATATATATACATATATATATATATATATATTATATATATATATATATATTATATTATATATAATATATATTATAATATATATAAAAATTATATATATATATATATATATAATAATTATATATATATATATATACCATAAATATATATATATGGACAGTTTCTTCCTGAGCACCAGCTTGACAACACATTGAACATGATGAAAAAACCCCATAAGCGATATACAATTAAAGGTTCATTGCTGGAAATGATGGCTTATCCATCAAATTATTTTTTTAAAACATACCATGATACAAGCCATCAACATTTAAGTCCCCCTCGTTGATTATATGAAAATCTTTTGTAGTTGGTCTCTTTCCCCCAATTGTTCTGAAAAACAGCCATTATTATCCCACTTACATAAGGGTGGAGGAAAAAACTAAAACTTGATAACTATTAGACCTATTGCTTTATTGCCTGCCTTATCGAAGATAGTGGAAAGGCTCTATGAAACGCCGTCTCTTACCCTTCCTTCTCAAAAACATAATATTCTTACAGCACAACAGTATGGCTTCTTACCCACAAAATGCACTAATGACGCAATGTTTTCGGTTCTTAATGAAGTATATACATCACTTCAATGACAAACTGTTTCACAACTTCAGTTTTTTGTGACTTCGCAAAGGCCTTTGATTGTGTTAGTTGCAATTTTAGTACGAAAACTTCAGTTTTATGGCATACCTGGGTCTCCTTTAGAATGGTTTAAAATCTTACCTAACTAACAGGCAACAAACAAGTACGAGCAAATAGTAAGAATTCAAATAAATCTTACCAATAGACAGTGGAGGTACCTCAGGGGCTCCTGGTTTTAGGACCAATTCTCTTTCTTATTTTCCATTTCAACGATATTGTGGACTTGAAAATAAGTAGGCTTTAGAATTACTTTTGTTGCTGATGACCACCAGTGTAACTTGGAGTAACTCTGATATACCAAGCCTTACAGTCAATCATAAGTAATGATTTGTATGGCTATTAAAGACCTGCGTCTGAATTCAAAATGGACTTTGTTTTCAAGACAGATAAAAAACTGTAGTAATGTCTTACAGAGGAACCCTACAACCTGTCACCCTAAACAATAAAAACAATTCAAACAGTGAACTCAGCGAAGTTTTTAAAGGTCTTTATATTGCATGAGGTCGCCTCAAATGGTGTTACTCATATAAACATATTAACAAAAAATTTATCTTCTGCATGTTTCGCCATCTAGAACGAGGTTTCTAAGAGAGCTTTCAATTTCTGCTGCGTTGTCGACATACTTTTCTTTATTTCGAAATCACACCTTCGTTTATGGTTTGAAGAATTGGGGTTCATGCAAGCCTCTTCCACTTTTGAGTCGTTTTTCAGATAGCCAAAAGAGAGCGTTTCGTTATATGTTCGATCTGAAGCAGAAAGGACACATTGCGAATTCTACATTAAAAAATGTCAAAATTCTAACCCCTTTTTCCCTTCACTATTCATATTCGAATCCGTCTGTTTGGTTCGCAAACACATTCATAACTTTTTCAGAAAAGACCAATCATAGATATCCCCAACAAGGAAATTCCAACGATACAAGAATTTTATTTTATATAACGCCCACCTCCGTCTTAGCAAAAAAAAACTCCTTTAACCTACAATTGCCGGAAAGTTATACAATCATCTACCATTGGAGCTAAAAATCCTTGAGTAGGGTACAAAAAGTTCCGAAGTTCGACTAATGGCTTTTCTTTTGGAGGAGACCATTTTACTCAGTAGCAGAATTTTATTCTGTAACTGAAATTTCACAATGTAGCAATAGACCCTTGAGATTCCACAATTAGTAGCAACTTTTATTAATTTTTTTTTTTTTTTTTTTTTATAATACAATATGTAATATACAAAATATTATATCTGGATGATAAGTTTAGTTGACAAATATGTTGATTCTTAACATATGATTCTTGTTTTGTTTAACGATTGCAAGTGTGTTTTGTTTGATTAGTTATCATTGTTAAATTTTATTTTTAATTTTTTATAGGTATGCGCTTTGTCGACAAAATTTTGTAATTTTATAGGACAATAAACTGTTCTTTCTCTCTCTCTCTTTTATATATATATATATATATATATATACATATATATATATATATATATAATATATATATATATATTATATATATATATATATATTATATATATATATATATATATATATATAATTATTATATATATATATAACATATATATATATATAAACATATATATATATATATTATAATATATATATATTAATATATATATATATTATATATATATTAATATATATATTATATTAAAACAGGTGATTCATTAAGGGTGGCGACCGGCCGTATCTCAGAAACCGTATGTCCTAGAATTTGGGGAAAAAAATTCTTATGTGAAAATCTGCCCTAAAAAATTGATTAAAAATATTTTTGAGTCCATTGTTTTCCGCTAGGTGACGCAATCTACCACTTATAAAATATAATTGGATTTTTTACGAAATATTCCCCAATTTAGGCTGGTAAAAAATATCAACTTTAGAAACTACTGTCCTAATTCTACAATTTTTGTGAAATTCATTTTTTTGTATTACCTATTCTGAAATGGTGGGGGAAGTTTTCTTTCTTTAACATAAAAGAGACTGTAACTCCATAATGCATGAACCGATTTTCGAAAACATAGACTCTATGCAAAGAGTATTGAATGACGATTTCAGTAACTAATAACTGAAACACTTTTAATTTTCCAATCGGAAACTAGAGGGCGTTATGTAACAGCTAGCTCTATTTATGATTTTTTTTTGAGAAATTTCAAATGTAATGGTATGAATCTAACTAGCTAAGAAAAAGCCAAATTTGATGACTTATTGACCTGTCAAAACCGCGAACTAGTATCTCTTTTGGTTCCAAAGATATTGGCATTTTTTGATGAGTGTTGGTGATTGTTGGCTCGCCCTGTAAGGCGGAAGAGAAATTATGTTTCTAAACTTGTTTTGAAAAAAAAACAAGTAGAGACGCATCATGAAAATATTTACTATCATTACATAATGAAACAAAACTAGGCCGGTGAAATTAGACCAAAAAAAATAGGAGTGAAGTTACAAAAATTCGCACCCAGCTGAAAATTGGTAGGATTGCTCAAAACACCATTATAAATTAAATCTAAAAAGTCCTCATCGATCTGATACGTGCAACAAAATTTACTCAGTGTCGAATGTCACAAAAACGGTTTTTTTGCGATTTTCAGCAAAGCAGTAAGTTTTATCATGGAATTAGTCTAGACAAAAATTGTAGATCACCTAATTATCTATAAAGAACGTTTGAATAAGTTTTTTCTTCAGAGCCACCGTTTTTGAGATCAACGATTCAGAAAGTTGAAAAAAATGCAAAAAACACTAGCTCAAAGCAGGCGTTGAAACGTGCATATTATGACGATCACAATTCTTTCAACTTTTTGAATCGTTATATCTCAAAAACGGCGACTCTTAAAAGAAAAATTATTTTGAAATTTTTTATTGATCTGATCTGATTTACAATTTTTGTTTGGGCTAATTTCATGCTGTTGTGAAATAATGTGATAAGGATGCATTTTATAATCCTTTAATATTCTTAGCACCAAAGAATTATTCAATCCTAGATCTCTTGCAATTTTTCGAATACACAAATGGGGTTCAGACTTAACTAACGCCATTACGTTAATAACATTTTCTTCATTGCGACTTCTACGTATCCTATTTCTTAATGCGACAGGTTGAACATTGCCGGTTTCTCGCAATATTTGTGCCAATCCTTTGAATAATTTCCGAGAATGACACCGTCTTTCAGGATATCGTATCGCATACTCCCTTTCAGCAATTACTTCATTTTGTAGACTTTCAAAAAATTTCAATGCTACGCTGAGCATATCATATGCCTCTTCATTTAAATAAAAAGGCATCTTGTCTATGAACATAAAACTATAATAGACCGTTTGAGAGATTTGGGATTGAATTTTTACCTGAAAATTTTTATCCGAAATAGTTCAAAGCAAATACTGGCAAGCATTTTGAGTATTTAAAATAATGAGATAGTGGGAGCGTTTTGTAAATTTCTGTTATGAGTAGCTCCCTTAGTTTTGTTTCATTATGTAATGTTGATAAATATTTTTGTGATGCGTTTCTACTTGATATTTTATTTTCAAAACAATTTTAGCAACATAATTTCTCTTCCACCTTACAAGGCGAGCCAACAATCACCAACACTCATCAAAAAATGCCAATATCTTCGGAATGAAAAGAGATATCAGTTCGCGGTTTTGACAGGTCAATAACTCATCAAATTTGACTTTTTGTTAGCTAGTTAGATTTATAGCATTGCATTTGAAATTTCTCAAAAAAAATCATAAATAGAGCTAGGTGTTACATAATGCCCTCTAGTTGCCGATAGGAAAATTAAAAGTGTTTTTGTTATTAGTTACTGAAATCTACATTCAATACTCTTTGCATAGAGTCTATGTTTTCGAAAATCGGTGCATGCATTATGGAGTTACAGTCTTTTTTATGTCAAAGAAAGAGAACTTCCCCCACCATTTGAGAATAGGTAATACAGAAAAATGACTTTTACAAAAGTTGTAGAATTAGGGCAGTAGTTTGTAAAGTTGATTTTTTTTACCAGCCTAAATTGGGGCATATTTCGTAAAAAATCCAATTATATTTTATAAGTGGTAGATTGCGCCACCTGGCGGAAAACTATGCACTCAAAAACATTTTTAATTTTTTTTTGTAGGGCAGATTTTCAAATAAGAATTTTTTTCCCCAAATTCTAGGACATACGGTTTCCGAGATACGGCCGGTCGCCACCCTTAATGAATCACCGTGTATATATAAAGATATATATATATATATATATATTATATATATATATATATATATATATAAATATATATATATATATATATATATATATATATATATATATATATATATATATATATATATATATATATATATATATATATATATATATATATATATATACATATATTCGTTTTGTTTTCAATAATTTTGATGAGTCGGTTGATAATGTTCTTCGGGCATCCCTTCATGATATTCATAACACTCATTTGGTTTCTTTTATTTGCGAAAGGCGCTCTTTACATCCTCATATCCTTCATAACGTTTGGTGTTTTTTTTCTTTTTTGCGAAACCATTCACTACCTCTATAGGGGATTCGAATCACAAATCGCCGCCATCGATCGGCGATTATAATTTGGTGGATGTCGAGTAAATGGAGGATCCGGAATTCTAGACCTGCCCGTGTGACCTTTGATATTTTACGTTAATCCAACTTCATTCTTATATATAATATGAAATTCGTAAAGTTTTCAGATTATCGATTTGATTTGAAATATCATCAATCATGATACGAGGGAATGAATAAAAATATATAAGTATGAAAACTCGACATTTATAGATTCAGATTATAAAGAAGAAATAAATGACATTTCGCAGCTAAAATTGTGACTGATCATTTGCTTCTCTTAAATATGTTAGTATATACAGGGTGTCTCATTAAAAAATGTCCACCCTCAATAACTCAACAACGAATCAGAATAAGTGAAAACTCTCACACAGGGCGATTTTTTATGACAGGGGGACATGATCTGGGATACAAAGATTGTTTCTACTAGCAATCCCCTGGAGAGGGTTGCAACCTCATCAGGAATTTGAATAGGCAAAGTGTGTAGTTTTGTATCAGAAATGTATGCATGGATTCAAATTTGTATGAACCTGCAGTTTGTGTTCTATAAAGTGAATATTCACAAAGTTACAGGGTGTTTTCTATGGAATTATGGTACCGACTAAACTAAAAGAAACAGAGATGTTCTAATTGATCGTGATTCAATTTTTATTGAAAAAAAATATATTTAACAAACGGTATTAGTAAAAATTTACCGCAAATGCTCAAAGTGCTCGCCATTAGATTGCATGCAGCGATACAATCGTTCTTCAAAATTATTTCGTACATGCTGTAGCATTTCACGAGTAATTTTACGACATTCTGCCACAATTCGTGCTCTCTGGTTTTATAAACTTGTGATTTCAAGTGGCCCCAGAGAGAAAAATCTAGCGGTGTTAGATGCGGCGATCGCGCAGGCCACTCCACTGGGCCCCTTCGGCCTATCCAACGTCCAGGAAATCTACCATTCAGGTACTGTCTCACCTGAGCTGCAAAGTGCGGCGGAGCTCCGTCCTGCTGAAAGCGTAACTAGTCTCCTAAAAGGTTGTCATCTGCCAATCACGTTTTCGAGAAAATCCAGATACACTTCGCCAGTGAGATTTTCAGGAATGAACACAGGGCCAATCAATTGATCTCCCACAATACCCATCCAGACGTTAAGTTTTTTTGGGTGTTGAGAATGTTGGTCCATAAAGAGGTGAGGATTTTCATCGTATCAAAACCTACAATTATGTTTGTTGACGTTTCCGTTAAGGAAAGAGGTGCATTCATCCGAAAAGCACACGTTGTACAAGAACACAGGATTTGCAATAATTTTTGAGAAATTATTTGGCAAAATTTTATTCTCCGATCACCATCATCTTCGTTCAGTTCATGAACAAGTGCCATTTTATAAGGATGGAACTTAGCCAGCTTCAATATTCTGTGGACACTTGCCCTTGAATATCCAGTTTCCTGTGACAACTTTCTAACACTTCCACATTGTTCCCGTTCAGCAATTAGTTGACCAATTACGGCGACTTGATCATTTTCACCCGTAACTGTACGAGTGCGATTATGTTTTTTGCTTGCAACTGATCCTGTTAACTTAAATTTATATACCTACTGAATGATAAATGAATGATAAACACTTTTATCAGGATATCGTTCATCAAAAATCCTCGCAATAGCCCTAGCACAGTCATTGTTCTGGAAATAAAATTTCAACATTTCCTTTCTCTCCTCCAACGTGTAAACCATTCTGTAATTTTTATTCAGAACTGATAAAACGCACCTCTGAAAATTCTGCGATACAGAAACTGAAACGAAATTTTCTGAACGCAATTAACACTTTTTAACCACCTTATTGTTTGTTTTTGCGCCGTCTTGGAACATAATATAATCAAGATTTTATCGCTACATGCAATCTAATGGTGAGATATTTGAGAATTTGTGGTAAATTTTCACTTATACTGTTTGTTAAAAATATATTTTTTTCAATAGATATTATACCACGCCTGGATCATGGTCTTATTGTGGCTGAATCTTTTGGATTTTTAAATTTATTTCAACGTAACGATATTAAGACAAATGGTTCCTTGCTTGATCTTCTTTTTTCTACTAATTCTGATGTTGATGTCAATTTGGCAGACTTTGTGCTCCTACTACTTGACGTGCATGGTGGGCATCCGGCCTTTCAATTCAGTTTCCACTGTAACACTGTATCGGAGATGAAACCCACTGAAACTGTGTTAGATCTTAAGAATTGTAATTTTATTGCCGTTAATGATTATTTTCGTGACATCGACTGGGATGTTGAACTCGATGTTGATTCTATCGATAATTGTGTTCAGCACTTTTATGAAATTGTTTCAAGTGCTATTTTGAAATTTGTACCCAGTAAAATCATTTCATCGTCGGATTACCCTGCTTGGTTCACACCTAGTTTGAAATCTTTAATAACTGAGAAAAAAAAAGCACATAAAAATTACAAAATATCTGGTAGTGTTTCGGACTACCTTATCTTTTCGAATCTACGGTCTGAATGCAAACTAGAAACGCAGAGATGTTATGACGAATTTGTTAATAATGCAGAATCCGCAATAAAAAAGGACCCGAAACAGTTTTGGAACTTCATCAATAAAAGGAATAATCTTAATTCAATTCCATCTTCTATGTTTTTGGAACATAAGTCAGCTACTACAGTTCAGGAGTCATTGATCTTTTTTGCTGATCACTTTGCTTCGGTATTTAATAACCAACAACCTTCTGTTATTCCTAATTTTACACAGCATAATGCTGTGTTTCACGTGAATGGTTTTCTCACCAGTATTGATGAGGTAAGTCTCAAAATAAAAGGCCTCTCTCCAAACGGTGCTGTGGACCTGATGGCCTACCTGCAGCATTTTTAGTTGAATTGTGTGGATACGTTAGCGGCTCCTCTTTGTAGATTATTCAATTCCTCACTTCAGTCGGGCATCTTTCCTATCATGTGGAAATCAAGTTATATAACACCAATTTTTAAATCAGGAAAGGTGAACGATATGCGTAACTATCGCCCGATTAGTATTTTGTGTAATATTCCTAAGGTTTTTGAAAGCATTGTATTGGACAAAATTTCCTTCAGTTTAGGACAAATTATTATTTCCCAACAGCACGGATTCATGAAAAAAAAATCTAGTCTAACCAATCTAGTCGAATATGTTCAGTTCATTTATAACGAATTTCAAAGAGGTAACCAGGTGGATGGTTGCTATACAGATATCTCTAAAGCCTTTGACCAAGTTAACCACACTATCTTAGACTCTGTTGTTGAGTCAGTAGGTTTTACGGGCAGTCTTTTGAAGTGGATAAGGAGCTATTACAAAAATAGATCTCAAGTTGTAAAAGTTAAAAATTTTAAATCTAAAACAATCCTGGTTACGTCAGGTATTCCGCAGGGTAGTCACCTCGGTCCTTTTTTGTTTTCACTTTTTGTTAATGATCTATCTCTAGTTGTTAAGCATTCTAAAGTTTTGTTATTCGCTGATGATTTGAAGATCTATAAGTCCATCTCCTCTGTTGCCGATGCTGCTGATCTTCAATCGGACGTGTTGGCTGTGGTGGAATGGCTTTCGGGTCTTCTGCTGAGTATGAACTTTCTGAAATGTAAATGTATTACCTTCCATCGAACCAGTAACCCAGTATTTTATCCATACTCGGTTGATGGTGCAAGTCTTGAGCGTGTTAATATCATTAGTGATCTTGGCATAAATTTGGATAGTCAACTTGAGTTCAAGGAACACTTCAGAATAATGACTAACCGTGCATTGAGAGTGTTGGGATTCATTCGTCGGAATTCAGCTGAATTTTTGATGAGGCTACTGTGAAATTGCTTTATTTTGCTTTTTGTAGACCTATTGTTGAGTACGGGTCAATTGTTTGGTCACCTCATTACGAGGCTGATTCGCAATATATTGAACGAGTGCAGAATAAATTTTTGCTTTATATTTCCTTCAGGAGGTCAATTCCTCGAATCAATTTTTCCGTAACATTTATTCGCACTCAGTTGGGTATACAGCCTTTATCAGTGAGAAGAATTATATCTGATTTGGTGTTTCTCTTTAAGTGTCTGAATAATCTTCTTGACTCTAATGATTTACTTGGCCAAATTTGTCTTCACGTACCGTTCAGAAGAACTAGGAGTGACAACTTATTCGCGTACCCCGTCTGTCGTACTAACTATATGATTAATGCACCTATTAATAGAATGTTGGGTTATGGTAATCGCTATTTAAACGCTGACTTATGTTTTTGTACCTCACTAAAGCAGTTTCGCTGTGAGGTAAATGCTAGGTTAATCTAGATTTAAGATTTTAATTTTTTGTATTTTTTTATGTAAATGGGCTTTCCGTTGATAAATAAATAAATACGATCAACTAGAACATCTCTGTTTCATTCAGTTTCATCGGTACCATAATTCCATAAAAAACGCCCTGTAACTTTCTGAATACTCACTTTATAAGAACACAAACTGCAGGTTCATACAAACTTGAATACATGCATACGTTTGTGCTACAAAACTACCGCCTTTCCCTTTTCAAATTCCTGATGGGGTTGCAACCCTCTTCAGGAGGTTGCTAGAAGGAACAAGCTTTGTATCCCAGATCATGTCCCCTTGTCATCAAAAATCGATCTATCTGAGTGTTTTCACAAATTCTGGTTCGTTGTTGAGTTATTGAGGGTAGACATTTTCAAATGAGACACCCTGTATGTTTAAATTACACTTCCACTATCAATAATCCTACTAACAGAAATTTTCCATAACTAATATTTTAATGGGTCAAAATGAACGTAAAATATACTATCAAAAAATTTTACCAAAGGACTTTTCAAACTATAATAATGAATCACTTTCTGGCTCAACCTTATTTACCTACAGTGATTAACACAAATAAAAAACGTGACAAGAAATAAATGAAATATACTTGTAACTGTTGGCAGTTCATTCTCCCTAAATGACGATAAAAAAGATTTATAACTTGAAAGATTTTGGCTTTCATCGAGATTTCTTTATATCCAGTAGTTAAGATAATGAATGTTCACCGCAGAAATTCAGTGATGGCGCTGCGACCTTCATAGACCTGAATACAGCTGTCAATGAGTTAGTCTAAGCAATAGGTATTTTTTTTTGACATCGATTCCATCTGAAAACCAACTATGCCATCAGAATAATTCATAGATTAATTGTGTTATGTTTTGGACACGCAAATACCATTATTTATTTTTTTATGAACAATTTTAACAAAAAAATCGTACTTTTATTACTTTTTCATTTATAACTAATAAACTGATGGAGTAATCTGGATAGTGTCAATAGCAAATTTGTAGATAATTAAATTACGAAGAGTATGAGACCTCGCCCGACTTAATCGGATGATTAGTAACGAAGATAACAATTGATAGCCAAAGAATTTTTTTATTTATTTATTAATTTAATAATTTCGTTAATTTACAACTTACAGGTCTCTGCTTTTGCAAAAACGTTGCAATGTTTAATTACTTAAAGTTAGTAAAAAGAACGAACGCTGTACGATAATTATTGTTAACGTAATTGCAATTTTATGTATTTAACAGGACTAATTGTAAAATAGCTACTATCGACTGAGGTACTCGGATTTCAATTTTGAAAAAAGATTAATAACCTAGACGTAAAGTGTAATAAAACGTTCATCTCGGATTTTTAAATAAATTTTGCAAAGTTAGTTAAAAAAAGGGCGCAAAAATGACTCCGAATGGCCGACCGGACGAATATGGTGCAGTAGTGGGGGAAGAAGGAGAAGAGGAGAACGCTTAATAGTAATACAATCTCGCGGCGCGCCGACGTTACTACTGCACCATATTCGTAGGGTCGGCCGTTCGGAGCCATTTTTGTGCCCTTTTTTAACTAACTTTGCAAAATTTATTTAAAAACCCGAGATGACCGTTTCATTACACTTTACGTCTAGTTAATTAATCTTTTTTCAAAATTGAAATCCGAGTACCTCAGTCGATAGTAGCTATTTTACAATTAGTCCTGTTAAATACATAAAATTGCAATTACGTTAACGTTAATTATCGTACAGCGTTCGTTCTTTTTACTAACTTTATGTAATTAAATATTGCAACCTTTTTGCAAAAGCAGAGACCTGTAAGTTGTAAATTAACGAAATTATTAAATTACAAAATAAATAAAAAATTCTTTGCCTATCAATTGTTATCTTCGTTACTAATCATCCGATTAAGTCGGGCGAGGTCTCATACACTTCGTAGTTTAATTATCTAATCAAATTTGCTATTGACACTATCCAGATTACTCAATTAGTTTATTAGTTATAAATGAAAAAGTAATAAAAGTACGATTTTTTTATTAAAATTGTTCATAAAAAAATAAATAATGGTATTTGCGTGTCCAAAACATAACACAATTAATTTATGAATTATCCTGCTCACGATGGCATAGTTGGTTTTCAGATGGAATCGATGTCAAAAAACGACTTATATTGTGCTCCGTTGCTTGAACTAAGTATCGAACAAGAGAATACCTCGAGTGTACAGTACTGATGAAACCAAATGAGATCGAAACAGCTGTATATTTTCCTTGGCAAGGAATGATCTTCCATGTATCTATTATTATCGATCATAGTGTTCATATTTTGGAATTCTTTGTGCTGGAACACATAAAACCAGCTTTCTTAGAAAGTTATTTAATAGTTTTCAGAAACTGTTCCAAGGCCAAATTCTTCGTTAAATAAGAATATTCAGTTAATACAGAAACAGCTACAATCGACCAGTATGGTTCGGTGTTTAAATAACCCCAATACCTGATACAATAATACTAAAAATGGTATTTTGTGGTGTGTGTGCTCGAGCCTCCCTTCAGTATACTCTCGCCGCACAGGTTGAGAAACGCTGGATGTTCAGACAGATATAATATAATGTATGCATATAACAAGAAGATTAACCAATTTTATATTCTCCGTAGGTCAGAAGATTTCATTTGATAAGCTATTCATATGTGTTTCAGGTGCTAAATATGGACAATCGTTGGAAAACAATGCCTACAAATTGCAAATGAAGCTGACGATACGTTCGGTTAACCCCACCGATTATGGTTCCTACAAATGCGTGTCAAAAAATTCATTAGGTGAAACTGACGGAACTATCAAGCTCTACCGTGAGTACGAATCCATAATACTCTTTATTTCAAGTTTTTATTTATTCATTAGCTATGCCGAAGGCGTCGCCATCGTGGAATTAAATTTTATAGTTATTTGTCAGTGCTAACACAATTTCGAACAGGTTCGGTGCGTATCGCGCGGACCAGCCGACTTGGTCACGTGGACAACTTTCTTAGTCCAGTCAATGGCCATTTTCCTATATATTTATCCCATACAGCACCAATTTTCATAAAAAATTGGTTTTAGGTTCTACTTACCATCCATTTCAAAGTCTACCCCGAGGCGGGGGTGAAAAATTTTTCATTGAAAATAAGTGCATAAATCGATACACTGACTAATTTTAAGCAACTTATGTTTCATGAAGTTTTTTCTTAACTCAATACTCTTCCACTTATTCGCGGGTGAAATTGTCGGTTTTCAGGCAGAAAAACCAAGTTTTCAGATTCTTTTTCGCGAATAACTGGAAAAATATGTATTCAATCGAAAAAATGCGAAACTCAAATTTATCGCTTATGAAAAAACAAAGAATATAGTGTATTTATGATGTATGCTTACCCAACACAAACGGTATTATTCCTTGTTAAAAGTTGACTGGTATTTTTAATTGCCTGAATGGAAAGTTTCTACTTACGATAACCAAAAAATCTTCATTTTTATTTTTTATAAAAGTTCCTAGCATCAAAACTAAGCGAGTTATGAAGTTGATTCCTATACTTTCAGAGTGTTTGACCAGTTTAAAGTAATTCTTTTTGAAAAAAATTGAGTTTAAAGAGAGAAAATTATTTTCGTATTTTAGCGAAAAATCGCCTTTCCTTCAAACTAACTCAAAAACTGTGATTGATACGCAAAATTTTATGAAACAAGAAATTATATGCTTTCCTTATTTGAAAATTTTGGCGATTTACTTTTATTTATAAGATGAAAATTGAGTAAGATATGGCCATTTAAAGCTTGCGTGTGTTCGCGCAAAGTACCCTTTTTGAGCCCTTTTAGCATGAACCTTTTTAAAAATAAGATAGCTCCCAAAAAACCTACAAAATGCTTTTTTGAAGGACTTGATTGCTTAAAAACTAAGTGAGTTATTGGGAAGAAAACCAAAAGCACTTTTGTAGAAATTAGAATATGTATATTACCTATATTGATGAATACACGTAGTGGTTTCAACAAGCAATAATTCCGTTTATATAGGGTCAGAATACATCATAAATACACGATTGTCTTTGTTTTCTGATAAGCTATAATTTTTCTCTGTAGAAGTTTCCAATTGAATGCATATTTTTTCAGTTATTCGCAGAAAAGAATCTGAAAACGTGTTTTTTTGCCTGAAAACCGACAATTTCAGTCGCGAATAAATCGAAAAGTATTGACTTCAGAAAAAAACTTCATGAAACAAAAGTTGCTTATAATTAGTCCATTCATCGATTTCCGCACTCATTTTCAATGAAAAATTTCTGAATTCCAAGAAGGGGTGGAATCCACCCCCCAGAGAAATAGCAACTCCCGGCACAGGGTAGATTTTGAGATAGATGGTAAATAGAATCTAAATTCAAATTTTCATACAAATCGGTGCTGCATGGGATAAATACACAGTATATACTTTTTTTCACCGTCATTGACTGGACTATGTCTTAAACGGGCCCAACCAGCTCCTCGCCACCCACTGATAGCAAGGCGTATTCTATCATGGTTTAGCAAAATCGTAAAATATGAACTTCTTGTCCTAAAAATGTTATGTCGGAAACAAGTCATGGGATATCAAATATTCTTTCAACAATATTTAGAATGGACTTCCAGCGAGAATATAGGCTGGTTTATCCGGAACAAATTAGAAAACTTTTTGTGGAACCAATTTTGCAACTGAAATTGACGAAAAACGGTCCATCGAATTCTTTTACGAAATACCTTAATGGTTATATGCATTCAAACGATTTCTAAACAGAATTTGTAGAACAAGAAAGGGTCTATAGAAAAGTCCGTTACAACATATATCTATATGTTAAGGTGAACACACATATATAATTTTCACGTGAGCGACGCCGGTGTCACAGCCAGTATTTTATAAATTTGTCTTTTAACAGTTCACGCGTAAAAAAACGCATTGGCTCGACCGTTTTTTCGTGGACTCTAGTTGCAAAATTCGTCGTCACAAGAAGAAATTTTACTTTAGCGGGAATATAATAACCTATTTCGTCCACCCTGAATGTGGATTCTGAATATTGGTGAAATAATTTTCGAAATCAGATGAGTACCAAGTTTCGGAGAATGCCTTCTATATCCAAACCTTACTTCTTCATAACATTAGTATAAATTTCATGATTTTCCTTTATTAGTCCCAACATCAAAACACAACGATTAATAAATTCATGTTCGGAAGATGTCACTGTCACAAACATCCATTTTCTTGATACTGAAATAAAAGCATGAAAATACCAAGCAATAACAAAGTCTGAAAAAAGCTGAGTAATAATCGGTGAAGCATCAGGGGCTGACGCTTTTAACCGCGTTCTGTGTTCTTCCACTTTCAATGGGAAGGTGGCGCCAACGTCTTACGTGTAAGTGACATAAGTGAAAAGACGGCGACACATGAGAATGACAGACGATATACGTTACCCCAAATCGTGCACAATGGTTCAACTCGTTCGATTTGGTCTCTTTCGAATTCTATAAACTCGCTTTGTCAGATTGATGGTCGGAAAGTATACCTGACTTTTGCTATTCCCTGGATTTAAAGGGATTGCTTGGCAGTTTTACGTTCATATATAAACCGAATGAAAACACGGCTATCCCGTATGCCTTCATTCCGACTTCGTCGTTTTTCTATTTAAGTGAATGGAAGAATTTGATTATTCCCTATATTTTTATGGTACAGTAATGACCTGCGACATATTGGTGAGAATTAATTATTATTATTAACTTTTTTACAGGATATTTTATTATAAAGTACACACATATATATATATATATATATATATATATATATATATATATATATATATATATATATATATATATATATATATATATATATATATATATATGTATATATATATATATATATATATATATATATATATATATATATATATATATATATATATATATATATATATATATATATATATATATATATATATATATATATATAGTATATATATATATATTATATATATATATAGGGGAGAGTTGGGTAAAACAGGATATTTAATACTATATGCTTCAAAAAACTACGACTAGGCTATTCACGTCAACAATTTTCTACATTTAGTTTCTCTATTAGTTATCCTCTATAGTAAGGCTCATTGATGTTTGGACATTTCAGGAATAAACAAGAAAATGATACATTTTTATTCAAATGAAAAATATCCCGCTTTGCCCACCCAGTCGGGTAAAACGGGATGGTATTATTTATACAAAAATATTTTAAAAAATAGAGCAAGTAGATCTGGCTTAGCTCTAGATCTAGGAAAAACGAATGTAGGCGGCATAAATAGACCAGTAGCACTCATGCAAATTTCGACAGTAACAAGAACGCCCCGTTCAGCTGAAGACAGACAGCCAACTTGAGTCATTATACCAGTCATTATACCAGTCTCGTCAACATTATAAATGCGTTCAGGTGGTATCTCATGTTTTTGAATCACTTCAGAAAGCAACGAAAAATATTTTTGCACGGAAGGCTGTTGAAACCCATGGCTCTCGCAAGTGAAGTTGGCTCAGGGGTGCGAAGTTTAACGTTAGGATGTCTTTTTAGAAAACCATGTAACCATGCTTTACCGGCCATTTTCTTATCTCTGTTAAATTGATTACCTAAGCCGTTTCGGTTAGATAATTGAAACGCCAAACTTCTAAGGTCAGTCAGAGTAAAACCAACTAGACGTGATTCTATGGACAAAATGTGTTGAACCAACTCCTCCTCTTGTTCCAGGGAGAAAACCGGTTTACGACGCCCTAATCCTCTTTTTCCTGAATGCGAGAATGCCTCTTTTAATGTTTTTAACTCTTGCTTCTATGGTTGTTCGAGACACCCCAAATTGTTTTGATGCCTTTAAATAACCCATTCTTCCCTTTAGTACCTCATCCAATGCCTGCTTCATACTTTCCTCATTCCAGCACTGCCGATCAGTTTTTTTCTTGTATATTTTGCCCATTCGTATTATATGCCTGCAAAAACAAATAAAAAATTGATTTCTTGGCGTGGTTTGGACAAAACGGGATAGTATCTGATTTTACCCGATAGGTTGATATCCATTTTACCCGACTATGTAACTCAAAATATATTTCAAATATTCTTATTAAACACAAGTTTGACATCCTTCAATGCAACACAATGAAGACAAATGAATGATAGAATCATAAACAATACTTACCTTTACTTCTTTCACTGTCTGCAACAAAATTACTGTTACTTAAACACAGAGCAAACCTTATAGTTTAACCCTACTTTTTTTAATACGGTTCTGTAGCATTGCACAAAACAATACCAGGTCAAAACAAAAAACATTGCTACTCATAAACAGACGTCATTTAAAGCGACTTAGGCTACTACCTGCTAGTTGGCGCTGCTTATGCGTAAATATAAGCCGGTATCCTGTTTTACCCGACTATCCTGTTTTGGCCAACTCTCCCCTATATATCTTTATATATGAAAATGAATCCTTATTTTCCTTGGTCCCGCCTTCACCCATGAACGGCTGGACCGATTTCACTAATTCTTTTTTTGTTTGTTTTTTATTGTCGAAAGAAGGTTCTTATAAAAGAAAAAATTAAGTAAATTGCACGGGAAATTAGAAAATCTCTACCTATATATAAAAATGAATCCTTATTTCCCTTGGTCCCGCCATCACGCTTGAACGGCTGCACCGATTTCACTAATTCTTTTATTGTTGTGTTTTTTATTGTCAGAAGAAGGTTCTTATGAAAGAAAAAATTGAGAAAATTGCGCGGAAAATTAGAAAATCTCTATATATATATATATATAAATGAATCCTTATTTCACTTGGTCCCGCCATCACGCTTGAACAGCTGAACCTATTTCTCTTATTTTTTTTTGTTTGTGTTTTTTTATGTCAGAAGAATGTTCTTATGAAAGAAAAAATTTAGAAAAGTGCGCGGGAAATGAGAAATTTTGAGAATAATTAAACAATATAAAATTATTTCTAAAATTCTTTTTTTGTTGTGTTTTTTATTGTCACAGGAAGGTTCTTATGAAAGAAAAGACTGAGAAAATTGCGCGGGATATTAGAAAATTTGAGAATACTTAATCACCATATAAAATTATTTCAAATCTATGTCATTTTTATTTTGTCATGACTTTGAATAGAGAAATTCATATTACTCTCAATTGTTTACCCTTCTACGATCAACCCCTATTTTTGCATCATTTCATTTTTCTTTAATTTATCCACAGATCCGCAATAGGGCTGCAAGATGGCAATCGAAAATAACAATAGTCGGTTTGAGAATAGGTCGTAATATATTTTTCATATTCCCAATGATTAACATTTTTTCCGGGTCAGATAGATTGATAG